>JARQTH010000366.1:18882-322342 GCA_030142595.1 Trachelus iudaicus | reverse complement strand
TCTCTCTCTCTCTCTCTCTCTCTCTCTCTCTCTCTCTCTCTCTCTCTCTCTCTCTCTCTCTCTCTCTCTCTTTCTTCTACGTACTCTTGCTTTCGCTTACAGTTGGCAAAGGGAATAAAGCAAGCTAGGTTGTCGGAAACCCTCGACGGTCGCTAGAGCAGAGAAACACGTAGACGAATAGACGGGTTGTTCCTTTATTATCTTCTATCAAAGGGTGACGACGGTGTCTTTCCCTTTCTTTCCCTTGATAGCCGAAAATACGTCTTCGCGAATCGGCACGGCAAAAGTCAGGGGAATGAAAGTCATGCGCACGGAAACTTCTATACCAAAATATTCTAGGCTAAGGATCCATTGGATTGTATGTTGCAGCAGTAAACCTATAAGGGTAGATCGAGTAAACACTGCTTCTCGAAGTTGTTAATGAAGGTTTTCAAGTTTCTCGAATTTTTTTTATTCAAGAAAAGGTGAAACAAACCTTGGAAATAAAGAGTCGTATGCAGACCTCATCATGTAGATCTAACGGATAGATGGAAAGCTTGCTTTTCGTAAATTTCTTCAACCACCGTTTTGCGAAGAACGAGGCTATTAACTTCGTCACGAAGAGACTGTCTGGCACGCGAACAGTTTTCCAGTCGGCGGACTTTGATTGATCGGCCTGAAATTTCGTGGAATTATGAGGAGCGTGGAGTGCACCCCAAGCACTAGCGGTGGGGCATTCAGCAGGCATCGATCTTTGCGGTTTCTTGCGTTCTTTGCCACGACAGTGACGTCATCGGTCCCCTTAAACCCTCCACTGAAAGTACGTACGTCGTTTCACGGTAGACTGTACCTCGTCTATTTGTATCGTACCGGTTTCGGCTTTGAGAGGATTCAGCCCTTCGCGACGAGAGTCTCTTCCTGTCTCTTGGGAGCGCGAGCACAAGACGAGGAAGTTACGACGCACGTACTTCAGAGCCATCATATTAGCTACATCGAATGAACGCAACGGGGGTTGCTTCTAGAAGCAAGGGTGAGGCGGGTCTCGAAGATTCCGTCTATAATACGAGAGTCGTGTATCAGTATAAGGGTGTGAGGTAGAAAGGGGGTCGGGAACCGGGGCATTGATGTCAGGATGACAGGGGTTGGAACCTTGCTGTCGTGACGAGAGGGATGGGCGGAGACTCTCGGTGGCCGAAGGAAGGCTGAAGGGTGCACGTCCTAGGAGGAGAGGGTAAGCAGTCACATCTGCGATATCCTCAAATCACCCTTCATCTCGGACTTCTCGTTCCACCCTAGGATCTCAACCCCTTTTCACCTTTCAGGAAAGTGGATGGACCATCTTGTTGCTATTGTAACCCATTAGCCCCTACAAAGGACTTTAGGCTTCAAAGGTAACGCAGGCTTCGTTGTCACACGATATCACGTCACGTGGCACGTTATCAATACCTAAAATCAATCTATAGAAATTACCAATATTGGAAGAACCACCGGGTGTAAATTCTTATCTTTGGTCCGAAGGGGAAAGAAAAAATATATTTTACAGTAATTCAAAAAACGGTCCATCCGTAGGCTCCCTGAGATGCGAATCACTGGCAGTAAATCTTGTCGAAAAAAAAAAAACAAAACAGTAGACGCTCTTGGAAAAGAAGGATGTAGATAGACATAAGGGAGCGGATAGTGGAGGGACCAAGAGACGGTAGATGGTTGCTCCGCTATCGGAGAACCAAGGAGAACAACGGGGACTATAGGGGTTGGGAAGGAGCGATATAATATGAATATAATAATTTATGGTGTATCGGGGCATCAGTGCAAGGTGTTACCACGAGCCCGTTCTCTCCATAGCTTTACGCTTCCCTTAGTTCCCCAGCATACCCTGGCGCCGCCATCCGTTCCGGACCTTCGTCCACGTCCGCGATGACGTTCTCGCGCCACGTCGCATCTACGCACTCGAGTTGTACGACAGTGAACAGCCCGAACTGACGCTTTCGAAACTAATGTGCCTTTTCATGGGGGCGACTGTTACTGAACCGTAGTAGATACCAAATTAGGAAGGAGAACTGTGGCTGCTACGGCAGTGATAACTAGCTGGCTGCGATTGTACTGTGTAGAACGTAGCTGCCTATACAAGGGATATCGCCAATAGCAAGGTTTGAATTTTCATGAAACAGCAACTTCGCCCGGACTGTCTAGCACACGCTGATCAATGCCAGTGACACGACAGTAGATAGATATGTGAAATATTATTTTATCCAGGTACAAATGCAACACGTATCCACATATATTTTTATGGATATAACATATTGGAATGCATATAGGGTGTAAAAAAAAGCAAATGACGCGTATCCATTTACTATATACGAGAATGTAGCTCGTCACAAACCGTAAACGAGCAATTTACGTTATGTCGTAAATCTGCGAAATTATACCTCGGTTTCCTCCTTCAGGATCCTGTAACTCGCATCCACAGGCCCATCGGACTGTATTTCGATGCTAGTGGGTATCGTCACGGTGTGGATTGGATTTTATGTTCAACCGGTAACTAACGGAGTGTCCTATAGGAAGGGGACGGGCGGTATCAATTTGATATCATGTATAGAAAACTTGGAAACTCCTACCACGGATGGTAATACTTTCTATTCTATTTGTATTTGCTCTTGTTTTCCCTTTTTTTTAAATATATATACAGATTTCCAATAATACCCATAACTCTTCGCTGGATAGAAACCAGACTCCATTTGTCTATAAAATCATAAAATTTGCCGCCCCAAAAAATGTCAGATATACCAAAGCTCCAAGATACAAGGTATTCCAGCGAGTAGAGAGGTTAGATGATGCAAATTTTATGAAGAAAATAGATGAAAGAAAGCTCACGATATTTTACAACTACACTCAGGGTGTACTTCGTTAAGGGGAATATAGACACTTTGAAAATTTACTGCCAGATCGCAAGTGCGATCCCGTCGAACTTACGATGAATATACGTGTCGTCGTCTCGAAATAGGAAAATTTTAATCATACTGGCAAATCGATACAACAGGTATTGGCGCAAGAGGTTTTTATATGTATAATAAAAAGAAAAAAGGGTGAAGTAGCTATAAAAGTGATTTTTTAGACGGGCAATAATAGATAACAATTATGACGTCTTCTCCAGGATATTCCCGAGTGTGGGAAGAGTGAGGTAGGTTGCGAGGACTAATAACAGTGGATAATGTCGAAGAAAAAAAAAAAAAAGAACAAGACACAAAATACAACGGTACTCTGAGAAGCTTCGGTGATGTTGACTTTTTTATTTCATACCGCGTAGAGCCGTAAAAATTTCATCAACAGGCGACTTTTACATGTGAAATGACTTCTCCGTCCATGGCTCATAACCCAGGACGTGCTATGCGTTTCGCCTCCACAAAAATGTATGTAATATGCGCTTGGAATTAATTACGTAAGCGGGTGCTCATTTGCATATTACGAAATTAAAAAGTTTCATAACTTCAATTTGGCTGCTAGGGTGAATTTTAATTTCTGTTGCCAGCATAAACCAAGTGGTAGAGTAATAACAAAACTAACTCGCTACGAGTACCTCATTACATCATTCCCGACACATTATATTGTCAAGTCATTCATTAACGTTGATCATCAAACACCTTCAATTCGTTCATTTTCATACTTATTTATTCCTAGTGACATTTTTTTCACGAATGTTCACGATTTCATACTTGCTGCTGCATTAAAGATATTTCGGTGCTGTGCAAATTAGACTTGCGTATTCATAACTGTATATACCGCACTAGGAGTTTATCCTGAGTACGGAATAATAATCTCGTGCGAATAGCTCTCTATCGCTGTGTGACAATCAGCCGGCAAATGGTCGATTTTCCCTGGGAAATGACGGGATTCAGGTATTTAGGGATTAATTCGATATAGACAAACAGAGCGGAGAATACGCTCCCATGTATGGACGGCTGTTCAACGGCAAAATGGTAACAATGACTGGAGCTTGGGATTATTGCGATTACTGTACCCAACTGCGGTCAGCTAACATTATTATTTTATTTGCCTTATGGCGGTAGGAGTTTCTCGTTTGGTTTTGTGCTTTTGGATCCCGTCGCCCTTTATACCAGGGACTCTACAGGGTCTCTAAGAATTATACCTGAGTGAAACGCGTGCGGCTATACATACCCCACTTGCCCAACCTAACCTAACAGAAGACCATCGATCTAGGGTGCCGATGCCCGAGTATCTATTAACTGATCCGATTTGGTGGCAGATGAAAAAGTTAGAAAAGAGAAAAAAGAATTTTTAGTAAACAATAGTCGATTTAACGTTAGGAAATTAAAAAAATTATTACGAAAAAGGTACGAAATAAGTAAGGATGCGTGTCAAGGGTAGGTATAAAGAAAATCAAATACTGTTAGGTAATACGGTCTTTTGCTAAGGGTAGATTTAGGAGCGCGAAAGAAATATTTACTTAGCTTCCAACTTCCCTTAAGAATATGTGACAAATTTTGAGCGTATTTCATGAAACGAGCAAAGATGCAAAAAATCAGCTATAATTGGATAGCTATAGATACTTGTAAGTACAGGTACTACCCTTTATAAGGGAAGCAACAGTTAACTCGAAAATTCGCTATTTGAAGAGTGGAAGATACTGTGAATTGATTCTCGAATATAAAGGAGAGACAGGATACGCGATGAAGGCCTGTGTCAAAAGAGAGAACTCGGCTCCCTTTTCGCACGAGTTTCGATAAGCCGAGGGTGAAACTCTTTGAAGTCCTTCGACTCGAAGAGGGATGAAGCCAGGAGGAGGAAAGGAGACGAAATGGAGTAGTATAAAGATTGGAGGAAATACGGTCATCCGAAGGGATGGTCGGACAGAAGTTTAAAGTAGAGACGAAGACTTTACCCACCTCCCCTCCTCCTGCTGAATAACCACTTGGGGTAGGATAGGATACGTGCGCCAGGGAAGAAGAGTCTTGGAGATTCTTAAAAGAGGTTAGGTTGGTAGCTAAGGTTTGGAAGAGAGAGGGTTGAGCATCGGAACGTATGAACGGAGACACCGTTTGACTTTCCTGCAAAACTCAGAAGAGACTTTCTTCTTCCTTTCTTATAACTATATGTTGTGTCTTCCGATGCTACCATTCTATATGGTGCTCTATATACACGGAAATAGCAGGAACCTACCATCGGTAGGTATGGTAGTAGAGTTCTGGCCTTTCGTAACTGAGACTACGTATCAATACTCAGTTTCGAAAGTCGCTTCAAATAGTTTTCCCTTATTTTACATATTGCGAGCCTCGCCCCATTTCCCACAGAGCGGGCGCGACGGTAGGGTGGCGTTGCGTTATTTCCACGAAACTTTCTTCTCTCTCTCTCCCGCTTTCTCTCTGTGCTCCCTCACCTACTTTGGAAAATTATCGCGTGCGACACGCGAATATTCTTAGATATGAGAGAGGGAGGGAGGGGGTGAGAATGAAGTTTCTATATATATCCATCTCAAGGCGTGCCCCGTTCTCCACTTCGATTCTTACCTGTCTTCCTTTTTTTTTCTTTCTTTTTACATTTACGACGTCTGACATCTACTTCTACGATTTTATTCTTTTAGAAAGACATCGTTCCACCGCTTCGCGTGGGTTGGGGCAAATGTAAATGGTCGGGATTCGCGAATGGCTTATGATCCTACGGGATGGCCCAGGCCTCGCGGGGTGAGTTGAAAACGTAGACCGCGCCGTTTTCCAAAGAGAGACCAAGATCGAATTTCGACATTCGTCTGGGCACAATAAAATCTGGGAAAGTGAAAGTAGCGATTAGTGGGTGCTGTTTCCGCTGAGGGTTGCCAAGTCGAAGTGGGGGATGATGGTGAAGGTGGAGGAAGAGACGACGGCGCTACTGAAGAAGAAGGCGCGAGAGGCGAGAGTAAAAGCAAAAGAATGAGATGGCAGAGGGCAGAGAACCCGTCATATTTCTCGGGTGTCGAACAATGGATTCCTTGAACGTCCCCATCAGCATTTTACAACTGAATATTCAAAAATCGAAAGAAGGAAGGATCTCCTCGAGGGAGGGGTAATCCATCAATGGTCCTAATGGCTGAAATTTTCGAGTGAAAGGCGACCGTTTAGGAGTGTGAATTGTCGAGGGTGCTCGGGACAAATTTACTGTGAAAATATGAAAACTCACATTCGAACCTCCCAAGGTAGATAATGGCCGAGGAGTAACCCAGCCACGATATTCTATGAAGTATATACTGACTGGAGAGAAACCGATTCTATACATATAACTCTGGTGAAAAATGCGAAAAAGGTCCTTTGACGTTCCGTCACCTCTTAATGCGATTAGCGAATGCTCGGCTTTGTGGATTTTCGGATTTACGTCTCTCACGTGTATATGTACATACATACACTACAATTCCATTCTCTTATTCCCTATCTCACTCTCTCTCGCACCAGCCTCAGCCATTCCCTGACCCGTCGCCACTTCCTGTCTCACCGAGGCAGAAAGTGCGTATGCAAAACGTTAGCTCTAACAAACCAGTATATATACTAAAACCTGCCCGTATATTTATTTACGAGGGCTTCGCTGCCGCGAGACTCTCCTGCGAAGAAAAACAAGCAAATAAATAAAAATAAAAAATATACCAGAGCCCACTTAAGCGGATGCAGAATAGCTGACAGGTCCAATTATAACAAGCAAACCTGATTGGATATACTGTATACGCTATGTAAAGGAAAAAAAGGTTAAGTGTCTCATCGAACGATGCACGCAGTATAACCATGTATTGTACGAGTGAATATAGAAGGCATAAACTTACAGGTACGTCCCAGGAGCGACACTGGAAAATAAATCCGAGTCTGATTTGTCCGGAGACACGTGGGGAGGATTTAAGGGGCTCATGAATTTGAGGTGAGGCCATTTTAAGTCTGCATCCTGGGAGGCTGAGTGAATTAGCGAGGACGACAGTGACCCGTGAAGTGGCAGGGTTCGCTCGAGTGGTGGTCCATAACGTTTTACGCGCACGGAGCAGCTTAATTAGAAAATGCTTGACCCTCGTAAAGTTCATGCCATGACTGGCCAGACCCGCGTGTACGCCAGCTCACTCTTCTCGAGTGAATATTATAATTTGCACGGGCTAGATGGCTTTAGCAGGTTCCACCGTAGCAATAGGCTAGATATACGTACACGGTATACCACGTAAATATAGATATACCATATACACTACAGCTACTATAGTATAGGTAGAGCAGTCCCTTCCTGCGCCCTGGGCTTACGCCCCTGTATCTCTGCCTTACCATCCCCTATGGCTGGGCTCGCGATAAATTATCGCACCTGACAACCCCATGCCTACCTTTACTTTATAACAGATCTCATCCTCCCTATACGCACACTGCTTGGCTATCCACTTCCAGCACTCCCTCCGCCTCCAACCCCGTTGTCCCTAAAACTTCATGTCTCGTATAAAACAATGCTGGGCTTGCTGATTCCCAACCGGTAGCACCCTTTGCAAAATTACTCGTCACACAAGGCTACCCACGTATCATCCCTCGTACTTCCGGTTATTGAAAAGAGTACCTTTTATATATTAAGCCGGGATTTTTAAAACAGTAGCGTACACCGTGGCGGGTAGCTCATTGAAAATTCTAAACTCGTACGCCGTTTCAGATCAGCTCTTTGCTTCGTTTCGAATTCACTGTATTCCGATACCGGCGAAGCAACGTATCGATTGCACTATGGCTTTCATATAAATATTGCCGCAATAAATTGCAAAGCGTTAAAATAATATACACATACGTGATTTACACCAGCGACTATCGTATATAATATTAAGTACTGTTTCCAACGGAATCGCAAGAAATTTGTCAGCTGACGCGACAGCTGTACCAAATATAAAGGCAGTAATTGTAACAATTTAACGATTGTAGCGGATATAATGGAGACTGCCAAGGGGATGGAGTAGGAGGAGGAAGAGAAGGAGGAGCACACCTAGCTCACTTTGAAAAGGGGGATAGTTATGTATCACCCTATGTGCATAGCTAGGTATATTAGATACAAGTATCTATATGGGTAGCTGCGTATGTACAAATGGCAGGGGGTGGCTGGGTATGTCATTGCTGCAGGGGGTGCCTCGTACACGGTGCACCGTAACAGGGTGAGCGCACGCCTATAGAATCCTATAGCACTCCATTGTCAGCCGTTCTATCGATCTTTAATCTGGCACGGGGGTAAACTATAGATTATACTTTTGTCATAGTAACGGGGGGCGCCCATTTACGTCTATGACTATCCAGATATACGTACGGTACGGTACAGTGTATATCTGTATGCGAGACTGTACGCGCGTGCGCGGTGTTACGTACCGCTAGAATAGCATTCATTTTTGAACAATACACGTGTATAAAATCCACTCGCTCCGATTTACGTTATGGGTACGTGCGAATGTTACGTAGTCACGTACGACAGTCGGAAAGAGAGAAAAGATTTAGATTCATTTTTTGGAATAGAAGTCTCGAATGACAATGATTGCAGTCACGGGTGTGAATGTGTTGGCGATGATAATCAATTAGGAAACAAAAAAAATGTTTGAACAAACAAAGAATTGGAAAAACGTACGCTTAAGTTAATAAAAACAGAAGGCAAACGGTCTACCAGTGATCGATCCCGTGTCTAATATTTTTACGCGGGTTAATTAATTGAAATCTGTTACATGCAGCATCGTTTTAATATTTTAAAGCGTTGTTTTTCTGTACTCAATGTCCTTTGTATACGTAACACTGGGTAGTTTGATTCGTGTTTTCAAATAACGTCATTCTGCATTTCAGTTGGCTTCTCTTCCGCAGCTGTTGTTAAATTACGCGCGGTTTATTAATAATTTTACAGATAAATATTGACAAGGTATAAATATCCGTATATAAAAATAAAGCTTGCATTTCCTAGGTACGTACAGGTGGCTACCTAGTACATGCAGCAGCAGCAGTGTCATTACGCCGAATGAAATATGGAACGACACGAAATACCAGAATCTAATTAGCATTAACAAGGTGTCATCGATGGTTAAACAATAAAGCGTATTAATTAATTACCCCTCTCGTTGCACCTATACTCACGTTGTTGGGCCAATGTACACGATATATTTATTCACGATTGCCAGCACAGGTAATTCGGTAACGTCGAATTACGTTTGTTTCTATGTTTATATACATATATCGTTACATAATCTAATACCATAACATGACTTAACGATCAGTGATTCATCGAAATCTGAAACTGCCTTGAAGCATTTGCCAGTTTCCGATTCGAACAGCAAAGGTGAACTTCCTCCCAGCGGGGGCGTCGAGCCGGCAATGATTCCTCGAATTAAATTCAACCGAGGGCTCGGAAATCCTATACTTCGTTAAGAGTAACTCTCGTAAAGCAAAACAAGCCGTTCTTATGACTGTTTAAAGCGAACTGGTTGCCGAGACCCTTGGCTCCTTACCGAGTTGAAATGGAAATTTATGTTGACACAGCGTCTTATGGAAGTTGGTGGATTGATTTCAGACAGGGCACACCCTTAGGTATACGGTAGGTAATTAGATAGGTAGGTTAGGTGGCAATAGGTATAGCCAGATGCTTGTATATAGATATAGGAAGAGGGTGTCTATCAATATTCAGTTATGTTAAACCGGCTGACCTGTAGCCTTCCGCGTTCACGTATATAATGCGCAATACATAATGTGGATCCTCTGGGTGCACTACCCAAATGTATGTATATATATGCATGCATATCTGCAGGATACTATACCTCTAGATACCTCTAGTTATATGTATACAGTAGCGTACGAGCATACCTACCTGTCGGGGATACGTCGATATCTGCCTACCACTCTAGCTATATAAATTGGAGCTGTGAAACTACAAGGTTAAAGTGCCACATGGAATACGTGGATAATTCTGAGCAGGATACATTATGTAGCGAGTATCCAACTAGATTTGCTCGAATCTATTAACCTCACGGTATCCATCGGTATCGAGCCACGCCCCAATCATCAAACGTATACGTAGATAATTCAGGGCCGTGGAGGTCGCATCGAAAATTCCTTAGATATTCATTCACGAAGTAGTATCCGGAACATTTTCACTCGTTGTAAATGATGAAGGGGGCCTGTGAAAGAAATCGGCCGTTAAGACAGCCTTGAATAAAAGTGTGAAAGAGGGTGCGAATTCCGGAGGTAGGAGAAGTCTGACGTAATAAATATCATCTGTCTCTGTATATATTATTGGTTGGTCGATATCGTATAACCGGGTACTGGGAAGTGGTTAGCGAGCTGCTAGAGGGATAATCGATTATTTCATCGAACAATAATTATGCCGACTGGAGCACAATCGGATCGGATCATCAAAGCTATCGGAGGACAGAGGGATTATTGGAAGCTCGAGGAGTCGAGGAAATATACCCCCGTATATGGCAATTCCGTATACCTATGTGCACTGTGCGAAGATATGTAATATATATGTGCGTGAAGAAGGAGGTAAAGCACGTAAGTATCATTTCTGTCTGCAACCTAAAATTGAGAAACCAGGCCACGGGTAGCGGACTGAAGACAATAAGCTGAAATACAGTGAATGAGTAGCTACGAAATGTAGAGGCTGAATTGAAACCTGGTGCCAAATGGGACGCAAATACAATGAGGGAAAGAGACTTGGGCTTGGCTCGTGCCAGACTCTGATAAAAGCCAATAATCCTCCAGGCAATAGAAATCCTCGAGTCCGTATGTTATATTACGCGTATACAGTATACGTGCCCTATGGCAGCAAGTAGACGAACGTAAGGCAAGAGTTTAGGGGGAGAATTTGACTTATTGGCTGAAAGGTGGTCGAACGAGTGGGTGTGGAAGGGGGTGACGCGAGGGGGAGTAAATCTGTTGAAATTCCTTAGTATAAAGCAAAGGAGGATGGGTACAATGTGTAAGGATTCGTAGGAGCGGAAGAGAGAAGCTGTTAGGGAAAAGGTGTAGAGGGTATGGCGGATGCGGAGGCTGTAAAGGGTGTAGTGGGTGGAGAGGACGTGGAGTGTAGAAGCGTGGCGCAAGATAGCTGTAAAAGCTGAACGCGGTTTTCTCGACTTATACAGTTTTACTGGTCCATGTCGGTGCAGCACCACTTGTATCCATTATACCGTGGGAGTTATGAGGCCGACATTTATTGGCTAACTTGTAACTTCTTGCAGGCAGCCTGAAATATTCCCGTAGTCCTTCCAGGATCCTCGTAACTTTATTTCAATTTGGCCAGTGCGCCGTGGTCGCTAGGCTTGGATTTATAGAATTCTCCTCTGTACGAATTTTCAGTTCCTCCGTCCAGGTCCATCTGTCCATCCGTGCCTGTGGAGAAAATCTCGATGAAAATACCAAAGTTACTTAATTCCGATGTCCTCGGCTCTCGTTTCAGCCACTCTCTACGATTCTCCCTCGTTCACTCTCACGAGGATGGCGGCTGGAATTTAAATGTCGTCGACTATGCATTTTCAGTCCAGCCAGTGTAGTAAGCCAAGCGAGCAAGCAAATCGAGCAAACCAAGCAGCCAACCAAGCAGTCAAGCAAGCAAAGTAAGCAGGTACGTTTCTCGGTACCGTTTGGTTCGCGAATGCATGGAAAAAAAGGGATTGCTTTGGTGTATTTTGTACTGGAAAGGTTCAAGTGGAATAGAATGTAGGTTAAGATACTTGGAGTAAAGCGGCAGAGAAGGACCTGAGGAGGAAAACTTGAGTGAGTGTAAAAGAAAAAAAAGGGAAAAGGAAGGAGGCAAGAGAAGAAGCACCGAAGTAAAAGAAGTAGAATTACTGTAATTGCGACTGAAGAGGCTAGCTAGGTTCGTTGAAGACTTCACCGCCATCCGACTTCCAATTAGAAAAATCCAATTGATTGTCAATAGAGGAACGATTGGTGACTGTGAAAGAGCGTTGGCTCAGATGTAGTAGTTTGCTGAAAGAGCACTGTTGTAAAAAAGAAATTGAACCAAAAAACACACATATATATATATATATATATATATATATATACGAGTATTCGAAATCTGCCAAGTAAGCGTAGAGGCTACAGACTTTCATACAGGGTCAAAGAAACACCTCGGTGTGCATGCAACTTTCTTGAATTTTTTGTTTCACCCTTTACTACTGGCTGGCAATCCTTATATACATTCGAGTTTCACAGTTTAACAGGAAACTAACTTCTGTTCGGAATTTTATACTATATGCTTTCTTTTCCTTTCTCCGACCGCTTGAAGAAAAGTATCTAATGACCGACGATACTTCGAAGTCGCGAATTGCGAATCGATAAAGCGAATTTCCTAGTTTACAAAAACTTTGTCAAATAAGAAGGCTGTGCACGGTTTGTTTGGCTACGTCGATTAAACAAACCCTGCGTAGGCGTTAGATAACGTGATAACGACGTTTTTAGGGAAGAGAAAGAAATACTGTTTCCCGGGTCGAGCAACCCCTGGGTATTTAAATTCAGGCTGTAGACATGGATCGGAATAAGAAGGGTGAGCAGAAGACGGAACAGAAAAGGAACGAGGAAGGAAAATAAAAAGGTACGTGACACACAAACACCAAAAAAAAACGTATCCTGCCTACTATTATGCGAAGCATGCTCGGACATACGAAGGGAACGATGCCCGAGACAATGTCCGGAGTAGAAAGAAAGTTCACCCTTGCAATGCCCATCCCCTAATATGTGTCCAAGAATACGAGAAGATATGTGGAGCAACGCCAAAATCGCGAGGGCCCTTCCCGGTTGCCCAGGTCGATCCTCTACCGTCGTGCATCACTCCCATTTGGAGAATATCGCCAGAGATTTACCTTCCGGCCATTTCTTATCTGAAATGGCGCGCGAGTGTGCTTTCACTCGTGACACTCACGACTGGCTGATCGCGATCGTAAGCGCGTGCCCTCGCTCGCTTTGGTTCAGAGAAAGTTACGAAATTTTCCACACGCGCCTATCTGCTACAACCAGACGGGTGCGGATTCATGACTTATTATTAGCAAATTTACTGGGTGAAAACGAGGGTTCGCCGCGAGGTGGTCACGATGAAATGAAGTATAAAATGGATAAGTCGACGAGGAGGAGAGAGGGAAAATTTAGAAGGGAAAAATAAGGGTAGGATAAGTAGAAGCGTGGGAAGGTGTGGACGAGACTGATATCCCGTCTGTCAACCCCTCATTGCTTCCGCTTGACTGGACTTCGAAAAAGTCGCGCGGCGCAAAAGAAACGCCGAGGCTCAGGAATCAATTACCAACTGAGAAGACCGCAGGGAAATGTACTTTCTTATATCCTGGGTCGACCTGTACCAACCCTCCGGCACGGCCTTAAGGAACGCTCGTCGAAAATCTCGAAGTGTTGCCGTATGGTAAATCGTCGTATCCGCACACCTCGTCCACCTTCCCCTTCCCTACACTTGGCGAGCTACTCGTAATGGCATCGTTACTCCTATCCCGACCCTCTCCGAGGGAATGATTTTTTTTCTCTCTCAGAAAGGATTTGCGCCTCGTGGCTCTAAACGTATCGGAGAACCGGCGACAGGGGGTGCAGAGAGAATCGGGGAGAACGGGAAGATTCCACCTCCGGGAGAAGCAGGACCTTACGCTCTTGCAAACTCTGCAGCGTGTCGACAATATTTTACACGGTTTTGCCAAGGAGTTCTGCGGCATTCAGCGAGGTGTGTTGCCGCGGAGACCGACGAAGAGGAGAGGAGCGAATGAAAGGCCCGGAAGGAACGGCGAAGCAGGATATGACAAGAGAGAGAAAGCGGATGTGGATACCAAAATAATACCAAAAGGGCCCCAGAGAATGATGTCTAAGGCCAAAGGCATAATCGATAAAATTTGACAAAATTTGAATACAGAGATATCAGTGTATACGAGTTTGCGAACGTGAGTGAAAATGTAGGATATTTTGAAATTTTCGCGAAGAATCAAAAGGTATGACAAGGCATAACGGGTGAGTGAGCCGGGGAAGAAGGAGAGTATAAATAAGTGCAATGGCCACAAAAATGGGTATCATAAAAAATGGTATAGCTTCAAAGTCCATTTGTTCGGTATTTTATCATCGGTACCGCTGCTTCCCGAGGGCTGAGTGAGGGCGCTTGTCCCAAGAGAGTATTCCAGAGCCGGGGAAGAAATCAGTCGGGCAAGAAATTAAATATTACCCGATCTCGAGTAAGGGTGACTCCATAGGACACAGGGAATTCGGCATTTCGATTGGCACGTGTGTGGGGATTCATGCTTAGGGAATTGCTGTGTCACTGTTCCCTTGAGAATCCACAACAAATAGCATCCTGATGGACGCTACAAACAAAGAAAACATTTTCTTTATCTTCTCGGCCGTTCATTTTTCCTCCGGTAAACCGCCCATATAATCTATATGCATCCGCATCCTAGCCAAGAGTAACGTTAATAGGGATTCATTCCACTTGACAACCTCTGTTATATCCCTCTGCAGCAGAATACGTAGATACAATAAAAATTTAAGGAAAACAAATCCTTGAGGATTGGATAATCCAGAAAAGGGAAGCCTCTCAATTAGAACAAGGATTTCGCGAAGAACTTTTACCTCCAGATCCAACGCGGCTGGTATTCCCATTCCACACTCTTCAGTAAGCGTCGTCGCGTTACTTGCACTTCGCAGTTCTTTAGTTGTTACTTAAACGCAAGTCGAGCAAGGCGGCTCTCGAGTTAAGTCGGCGACAGACACGATTCTAATTAAGCCAGACTCACCTCCGTTCCCTTACGTTTATTGTTGTAATTATCGTCGACGCGTGCACTTGCCGTTGTTGTTCCAAAACTTGCTTCCCGATTCACGGCGTTTCGCTCGCTAGGCGAGATACTGGAGCGTCCTGCGCGTACGTGTTTCGCTAACTAGATTTGCTGCTTCAGCCTGGAGTCCGTAGACGTAGCAAGCACAGCACCACAGTCCTGTCTCTGGAGATAGAGGTGAACGTAAGCGTGGTTAGTGGGAAAAGCTATGAGAAATCGAGGAAGAGACATTTCAGTACCCGAAGAACTTGATGCTGCGTCCATTTATTCTCCGTGACATATCTCGTACTTCTTTCTCCCGTTCATATTCTTTCTTCTTTCTCTGGTCACCGTCTGCTTCTCTACGTTCCATCGCGTCACTTCCGGGATACTTTGAACAGAAAGTTGCCAGCTCGCGAAAACTTCCACCGCTGATTCCCGTTAAAGCGCAAGATACAGGAAGTGAAATTAATAGTGCCACACACGGCTATACAGCTTCGTTTCCTTAGAGCTTCAGATCAATCAACAAGACTTTCTTGGAATTGAATCAAAAGCTTATCAATGAAAGTTTAAGGCAGATAAGACGAGTGTATTAGAAATGCCAAGTATAGCTACTTACCGAGATGGGATAAAGGAGGTAATAAAAAAAGCTGTCGCTCCTGCGTTTCCGGCGATGAGTTCCAAACTTCCTCTAACACAGTCATTCTTGCAGTGGGTACCTGTAAATGCAAATACGCACATGAGTATATATGTACAATGGCACGTATGAAATTCCTGAGGCGCGTGGCGTCGCGGCGAACAGTAGACGCGGATCCTCGACTCGTGCAACACTGGAGACACGTGGCTAGAATCTCATAGACTCTCATTGGCGAATGAGACCGATGAGAGAGACGCGTGTAAAATGACGTGAGCCATCCTTTGTCCTGGACCGCTTTAACGACTGGCTATGGGATATCGTTGGCATATTGTCGGCGCGCGTGCCACGCCGACACAGAATCCAAGGGAAAACTATAGGGAGCGACAGTTTCTGTATATGTACAGGCACACTGTAATACAGAAAGCCCATATACGATACGTGGGTTCGGATGATATAGGGAGGGAGAGGGGCAGGTATTAGGCATTAAGTATTTGATATAGCCGTGGCAAATACATTTGCCGTCGAGAGAACGAGGGTGAGTTCGGTTATTAAAATCGCAGCGAGGATTACATCCGACCGCGTAGAACATTAATCATGTGCGCGTTAATGCCGGTTTTCCCATTGACAATCCAAATTGGGGCTTAGTTAGGCGACTAACGTGTGGCTAATTTCGTTCGGGGTGGAACGTTAATGAGATAGACCTACGGTATTCAGACCACTGACCGTCCGTCCTTATCCTGAAATAAGGAGCATCCCTTGTTACGTGGCTGGTATAAATTGTAAAAGCTACCCTTATGAGAAGTCTACGACTTTTCTTTCATATATTTCTAGCGTGACGTTTAAATGTTCTCCGTGCTATACTGTATCGCTATGGCGCGATACGTTCTTGCGAATGGAGTTTAATCTCGGTCAGACGGGAGATGCTTGTCAGAAGCAGTCCGCGCTCTACGACAACTACTGCGTTCTTTACTGATGTCGAATGAACTTTTTCTATGACATCTGCTGTTCGTACCTACGTTGATACCCGTGGCTATCCAACTCGCCCTGGAACTGTAGGCAGTAGTTGGTTGCACAAGAGTCATAACGCGACATCTGTTTGGAATGAGCAAGGTTTGGTAGATGCGGTGAAGGAGCGAGAAGGAGAGAAAGAGGATGATAGGAGCTGCACTGGGTTGGAGAGAAGGAAGGAGAACATGAAAATACAGAGTAGGGGGATATATAGTTTTTGGTGTGTCTGCAGCAGCGCACGAGAGCTTTAAGAGCAAGAACAAGAAGAGAGCTAGTAGCAACGACACCAGACCGCATTATCCAGTCTAGAGGACATTATCCTCGCTGGGTACTAGATCTAGGATGCATGTACTACCCGGAGTCCTGAGAGTCCCACCGGATGAAAAAATTGGTCTTTCACATTGGTGACGTTGAACGTTTCTTATCTAAATGGTTTTACATGGTGTCGTTCATAAGTGGATGCTGCGGGATCAAAAGGGTTGTGATGTTATGGGATATCAGGATGGAGCAGAGGTTCGTTATCTCGTCAGGGTCGTCTACAGGCATTGGACCTTTGAAGAGCTTTCGCTGTGTAATGTGCAGGGATGCCTAGACTGGATGGAAGGGATGCCAACTGTCGCAGCCCTGGGATATCCCCGGTAATCGCGAGGCTAAACTTTAGCTATAAATCACAAAATGGTTAGCCGCTGCCAGAGCCGACGGAGATGGCTAGGTAAGGATGCCACGAGAGGAACCGTATGAGAATCAGGCAGGCAGGAAGGAATATAATAGATATTAATGTCGCTCCTATGCTGATTCCGTACGCCCGCTGAATCGTTCGTTTCTGTACCTTCCAACCTTCATTCCTTGGTGACTTCGTGGATTTCGGAATTTCTCGATTCCAATACTAGTAAAGTTTGTCCGCACCCTTGATATCCTTTCCCATCGTTGACTGAGGTCTTCCGGGATTATGGCTCTTCGTGTCTGAAAAAAAAAATACATGAGCAATTTTAGATTTAGATGGGTATAGAATGATGCGATTCTCTTGGCATTTAGAATGCTTTGGATGTAGACGTAGCATTGAATTATATGATCTTTGTGAATTTTTTTATATCTTTGTCTCTTAATTTATACTTACGCATACGTGACATTATCTATTTTCTATGCGAAAGGGGTTCATTTATTTTTCTCGGTGAAATCGAGTATCTGATAGAATTTTTATCGGCCATCAAAAGCTCCATTTATATCACGCAATGGAATACCACTCAGCCCTATTCTTTCGTACCATGATTTTTCAGGTGGATGAAATGTGCGACGAGAAATAATAGCTTTACGAGTCGTCAAATTTTTCTATCCAGCACTTCGATCGACTGGAATTAGCTTCGGGGTGGGCTATACGTGGAGGTTAGGTGGCGTCAGGGGGTGATACTGACGCCTAGTGAAGAGTTTGCACTATTATCGGAAAACCGTCCTATGTAGCAATTTTGAGAGTGAATTTTGCGATACAATAGAAAGTTGTAACACGATGTTCCAGCGAGTGAGCGAAACGCCTTAGGGTCTTCTCCATTTGTGCTGGCGAAAATAGCAAAATAACTGGCGTAACATGGTCACCCCCCGAAGCGATGGAGTGACTCGTCTCACAACGTAAAATTTTCGAAGCATCCCTCTAGAGTTCACCTAATGCGAACGAGGTGTTAAAAGCCGACGCTCCTCTCTCTCTCTCTCTCTCTCTCTCTCTCTTGTGGTCTGTCTCGAGATTCCTCCTTGAGGCCAAATTTGCGAGAAGCTTCGGGACGTTTTCGACGGGTTTATCAAAATTTATCGCGTCTTCGATACTTGGGGTGAATTTTACACGTTTTTACATATCTATCTAGATATCATATATGTAAAGGTTCCTATTCGAGATGGACGAAATTCAGGGAAACGTTTTTATATGGATTTTCAGAGATTGCCGGATAATTCTACGAGAAGGGGATGCCACTCGCTTTGAAGGGTTTGAACAAAAATCGTCGATTCACATACGAGAACGACAGTCACTATACCTTTTTCAAATTTTTGGAAAATTCTAAATACGTTGCAATTATTTTATTGCCCAACTGACAACGATCCTGCCGTATCTTCATTGTGATGATTAATTTATTTTAAATAAGGGATGAAATAGAGTGAACTGAAGAAAAAAGTTTGCACGTGTAACATCGATGAAGGTCGTCTCAATTTCGCAATTCTCTCCCAAGCAATTCACCCCTCGTTCCGATTACCGTCGAGCACCAAGTTTTCTCTCCCTCTCAGTCACAATATCCCAGTATAACCCCCTGTAATTCGCGAAAATTGCACACTGCGCACGCTCTCAAGGAACGAAGGGTGTCGACAAAGTACAATAACAAGAAAACCTCGAAATTCCGTGAGTTCCAAAGAAAATTTCAAATAATTTTTGTAGAAAAAAAACGTTCTAATAAATTGAACATGACGAGATACGAAGAAAAACGAGTAAAAAAATATTAATAAAATGAACGAATTAAAAATATTTAGTGTGCCTGAGAACAATAAATTAAATTCCTCAAATACATAACTCACCCTTGCTACTTTCCTTCACGCAAGCAAAAAAAAAAAGAAAAATAATTAAACAAACAATTCGAGCCGAGTGGACGTTTAAAATTTGTTTCAAGATAAATCCTTAAAAATTACAAAACTTTCAGAAGCTGGCACTAAGGTTAGGTTAAAATCCTTTCGTCGAAAGCGTCGTTCTTTGTCGTCAATGAAAACCAGGTTTAAAGAGGGTTTCGCGTTTCTCTACGGGCCGGTGCGGCTCCCGTGACCCACAGGCAAAGGTAATCGCACTCTTTGTAAACGGAGTTGCCGACGAAATCGTTGCCGCGTTTGCAAAAATAAGGTTGCTTTTCCTGCCGATTTCTTTTCCTTAAGAGAGAAATAAAATAAAATAAAAAGGAATACATAACCCGTTAATCGCTAGTGAACTAGACGGTCCCAACAGAAGGTATCGAATGTATAACGGGGAGCTAAAGGAATGCTGTATTTTATATACGAAAAGGTGTGGTACGGCATGGCGTGTAATACGTTTCCAAAGATCTCATAGAAATGGGCTGCATTATTATAGTGTTCGTAGCAACGGCGACCATGCGTGGGCGAATGCATAGAGCGGGAGCACATGTTTACGGCGTGGGAGCGGCCTGCTACACTTCTAATTGCAGTCCGGACCTGCTACCTACTGCAGAGGGAACGGAGGTAGAAGGATATACAAACGCGATAGGAAGCTCGGAGAAAGAGGAGAGAACTACAGAGAGAGAGAGAGGCCAGAAAGGTGTAAGGGCCTTATATCGGCTAGAAATGGTGTCCAAGCGGTCCGCTATGTAAATGACAGAAGCACCGAAGGGACAGGGCGACAACTTGGAGGAAGGATACACCGCCTACTAGGTATATACATCAGAGTCCAGGGTTATTCTGCTGCACGAAGTGGTCCAGCAGCCACTGCTGGAAACCTCTCAACGATTTGTCCCTATATAACTTTCAAGTTCAACGCGGTGAATTAGATAGGGATTTTGAGGATGTGCTCAATGTATGAGGGATGATCTTAACGATTAAAAATAAAATTGAGGTATAAGACACGTCTTATTAAAGGATTGGTATACCGAGAATAAGAAAGTGGAAAAGGCATGATCTTAGTTAGCACTCATGTAAATGACAGACGGGTATAACGTCCATTCACAGAGGCGATTAATAACTGGCGAAAAGCTTGCGGGAGCCGATCCAGTGCCATTTTCAATCGGCTGAAATAATAATTAATATTATTGGCCGGCTTTGAATTTGCGACTGCGCGCGTATCTCGCGAGGGTGGCTCGTTTCTGAGGGTCGAGCCTCAGTCGAGCCGAGAACCCGCTGCGTTGCGGGGTGTCCTCCCGGTGCTGGTGACAATTCCTCGGAAATTCGCTTTTCATCATCCTCCAAGAGGACCTCTTCACTCATGGTGATTCCTCTTTGATCTTTCGCGGGAGTTCGTGATACTCTTATATAACGTCATTGCATTAACATCCCCTAATACCATTGTGAAGCACGAGAGGACCCGTTGCTCTTATCATTTTTGTGCATAATCATCAAGAGAGGACACGTCGGGCCTTTCGTCGAGGATCTCCAAAAGATGATGAAATTTTCATTTTATTTTTCAACGTTTACGTGGAACAATCTCGTCGAAACGGAATGACTCTTTTTCGTCACTGAACGGATCTTCGACAATGAAGACTCTCATTTGACTCGCAGGACACGAAAGGGTCTCAAGTTCACGAAGAAAATTATCCAGCTCCGAAGTTAACGTTTCGCTTCACGTATTTACGGCAAAAGCCATACTTTCTAAGAATATTCGTGAGAGCGGAAAGATGCCTGATTTCCCGGAGGAAAAATGTCAAAGGCAATGGTGTCGGTAGGGGATCAAAAGAGTGCATAAACGTGCTGCGATTACGTCGATCCGAAAGGAATGATCCCCTTTAAGGGTCTGCACGACAATGACGCTTACTACTGGCATCCCTAAAATTCTGGCTGATAAACTTTCTCGAGAGAAGCGGCACGGATGGCCGCTCTCATTGAGGGTCGGGTGCGAACTCGAAATATTGCGCGACGTTAATTAGCAGCGTCTAATGAATGTGTAGCATCGTCGTATCGCCGATTGCACCCCAAGTGGACTGGACATGTGTTATAATGTTGGCTGTTTGATAATTTTCGATGCGGACTGCGTCTAAACCTTTTATCTTGCACCCACGACGTCCCTAGACATAGCCATGAGCTCGGGAGGCAATTAAAGATACAATTAATGGATAGTAATTAAATATAATTAAAGCGGGCCTCTGCAGTGGAATACGAGAACGTAACCATTCTCCTATCCATCGCGCGGTGGTAGCCGCATGCCAATTAGCGCATTAGCACTTATCAGCTATCGAGCGTTTAACTCGATCTCCCCAGGACAATAAAATCAATAACAGAACAGATAACGAGAAAATTTAAGGAGGGACCCGTGTGACTGTCAAAACAAATAATATCTATGTGATGGTTACATAACAAGAATAAAAATCTGTGAAAACCTGCCGTTCCTTCGATATTTTTTATTAATCGAACTCGAACCGATAAAAAAATCGTTAATCAATTAATTGACGCGTCAACGTTACGCGAATCAAGAGTAATCGGTTAAGAGGGAAGTCGAAGAGTCTCGTGAATGGTGTCGGAGTCCTGTTAGACTTTCTCTGGATTCAGAGAATTTGAAAAGTAAGAAAATGCCGGTACACTGCACGTGACAGACGGAGGATCGGTTCGAGTCTTCTGCGGTGAGTCTATATTTATGTAATTAACTTTCGAGTCGTGGCTGACCTATTGGTCCACGAGGTTGCGACCGGTTGAGTATAAATATATAAATAGTCCCCATAGAGAATTGGACGAGTACTCCGATACAATAATTTCATAAATACGTATTCAGTCCTCGAGACTCTTTCCATATGTCCTACCTTCCCTGATGTGTAGCTTATAGCCCAAGAAGCTTTTCGTTTTATTAATTTCTACCTTTTAACATTATTGCTTTCCTCCGGCACAGAAGTAAAGAAAGAAAAATTGAAGGCGAGGTGAGACGCGAGGATGCGGATTAGAAAGATAAAGGAAAACAGAAAAATTCGAGAGGGTTTGTTTGTCACTAACTCGCACAACGTGCCTTCCGCGATTCGTCCCCATTTACCCATGAGAATTCAGCCGAAGGGCGAACGTCAATATCTTAACAGGGCTTCAGCACACACACACACACACACGCACACACTTCAGGTACAATGAAAAGATTGTGGCGGGAGGCTGACTACAAGGGAAAGTAATTTTATCCAAAGAAGCGTCCTTTGAAAGGTATAGTGGATGTTAGGTACGATAGAGGTAAATGGGCTGCCTTCGTAGTATAAACTCATTAGAGGGTTGAGATTTTCCAAGGTGTCTCCGCAATTTCGTCCCACCTGGGCTTCGCCGCGTGTTCCTAAATTCTACTGTCTGGCATACGACCGCATTATTAAAGCACGCGAGACCCCTGCCTCTCATTACAACACCTGAGAAAGCCACATCATACGTTTAGCTTATCTACCTTAGGACTGGAATTACGTACCCCCGGACTTAATACAGAGCGTATTGTTAGCTTAGGTGACTAATACGGCCCAGTGGAGTCAAAGGCCAACCGAGGCATGAAGTCTCGCCTGGTTCGTTTAAGAGATGCCAATGGAGGGAACTCTGGGCACGATGGGATTGAGGATGGATAGATGCGAAAGAGGATCACGGTAGGGATGAATGGAAGCATGCGCCCACTAGCGCGGCTTCTGGTCAGTCTCATTAATGAAGGGACCACTAATTGCTGCTAAAAGTGCCATCGCGACGCGTTCCTTCCATCCGTTACGAGTAGTCCCGATAATTAAGCTGATGGGATATCGCATCATCGGTTTCCTATAGAGAATCTGGAATTCCAGCCGGCATACTGGGAACACTGTGAGGCCATATAATAGGGCCATAGTACACATAGGGGTATGTGTGTGCGTGTCTGTGTGTGAGATAGAGAAAGTAAGAGATCTAAGGGAAGGACGATCGTAAAGGTCTCCACACACGCATTTTAACTTAGAACCACTTTTATACCAAGTAAGGGATAAGACAGAGGCTTTCCCCTTAGACTTGGCCTTTTAACCAGGACCATTCGAATACTTCCTTTTATCATCCAATCCAACTGTTTTGGGTGAACCAAGGAACTCAGTCAGGGTAAATGCTCGTAATGGTCGAACGGACCTGTAAACTGTACATAGCGTATACCATTAAACGAACCCGGCTTGGAATATCTATACGGAAGCATAGAATGGGATGGGAGTGATAGCCCGGAAACGACCCAGTTCTCCCAGCGCGTCAGATAAATTGGATCCGAACAGTTTTACCGTAAAACAGTCCCCCGCTACCCACCGCCAACCATCCCAGTCATCACGAGGAAACTCTAACTCGGCAAACTGGGTTGCTGCCGCTGCGAAGAACCGATGCTACGTTATGGCTTTTCAGTTTCTTACAGTCTCTTCGGCTTTTCCTTTTCCTATAATTCCAACAACCTGCGCGCGCATCATCTGCGCTGCTGTTTACTCGGAATCTACGAAAGAGACTCACCCGGTAACGTCTTGTATGCCAATTTGTCTCCGGTATTTGGCTTCCCGATACTCCTACACCTGTCCCATGCTTTTTCACGACGGTCTCGGCCTTTCGAGCCAGGCGTCGGGACGCATCCATCCTCGCGCGGATCTTTTCAGCTTTATGTCGAGCACGAAGGGTAAAGAGGAACGAAAAAAGAAGGAAGAAAAAAGAAAAAAATTCAACAAAAACAAAAGAATAAAGAAGTCAAATAGGCAATGGAGAGTGCAGAGGGGACTGGAGGAAACGAACGGGGGGAGGGGGGTGGGCACCCGTCGTCGTGAAATTAATCGGCGAACGCATTCACGTTCTAGAGAGGACAGACGAGAGAAATGAAGGGAGTGAAAGGAGAAGCTGAGAAAGGAACGCTCGCGAGACTGTAAGGACCGAGTTAATCCGGCTAAGTATTATTTAGAGGCACGGCCAGTGACAAGTCAATTTAATTTATATTTCGACGGCGGCGACGCCGGCACCGGCGCCCGAGCTCAGAAATACTCGGACCACTAAATATCTCTTCAGGGAACGTTTACGAGTGTTGCTCGGCACTCTGGAGATCTTCCAAAAGTCTTAAGAAGTGTCACCCGTTTTATGATAACTTCATTCGCAGACGTATCGTCGCTTAATATCAATTTTATCAATGGCAGACGTCATCGTGAACAAAGATTCGTACGTAACTAAGATACTTGGTACCACACACTGTATAATAATCTGTCCCCTTTTAAGGAATTGCTCAGGCTATCAAATTCCAAATGCTAACAATCAGCGACGGAGCTGCTGATTCACAGTAGGTTTAGTGACTTCGTCGCGACAGGTTCATTGTCTTAGGGGTGCTTTGGCATTATTCGACAGGAGACCCTGCAACCCCCCAGAGCGAGTCACTTGACTCCTCCCGTTCTATTTGTACAGGATCTACAGTAACGCTAGGGTCCCTAGATACTCCATTCGGGGTGAGCAAAAGCCATCCGAGCTGTCGCGAGTATGCGGAATGAACGTATCGTATTTTACTCACCCTATTCATTTATGAAACAACAGCAAAGCACGGCCGACCTCCGCAATCAAACAACGATCACGCCCCGTAATGACTGAGTGACTGCTGCTGCTTCTGCTGCTGTTACTGCACTCTCTACGGGGTGGCTTGGAACGACCGCTAGAAATGGGGTTTTGAAACAGCTGCGAGTGACACCCCCTTGTATGTCCTCAGCTCTGCCGTAGTGTTCAGTCTTCTGTCCTGTACCCTATATACCAAGTGCCAGGACACCCCATACATAATTACTACGACTCTACACACACCCCGGAACCCCCTTAGCCAAAATTTGCATTATTGAGCCCCCAAGCCGGAGGGTTGAGGGCTGTTCCTGAACTCACTTTCATTCCTACCTACGAATCAGACAGCAAAGTGTTCTGGGAAATCGTCCTCGAGATTATTAAGGAATTAATAACTTCAATTCCGTGTACTGCGAAACAGGGAAACTGCGAGAATTACTAATTTTCGGATAATCATACGGTAACGTGTACGAACCGAGTGATACTTCCTTTGTTAGGTAACAATGTATATGTATAATATACTGTAATAATACCTGTATATACATTGTAAGGCCACTCTTTATCTACCCTTTCAAGATGTCTTTAATCCCTATACTACTGCTCAACGCTTTCGTAATTAAATGAGACTTTATTAAGGCTCTTACGTAACCGTACACTCGTCCCCATAGCTCCTACACGGATACTGTCCACGGAATGAACTTCCGGTTATATTCCCGAGATCGGATCTCTCTTTTCTATATTTAGGAGACGAGAAGACTCGCATTGCTATACCATGATTCTATGAGGGAAAAATTAAAAAAAATAACAATAAGAGAATAAAATGACTAGAGGTTTATAGAAAACAGCGGGAAGGCTATTAGGCAAAGGAATAAAGGATAAATGGATGGTATGAATTAAAAGAAAAGAAGAAAAAAAAAGGAAGAAGGTGAATAAATGCTTCCTGCTCCCGCGGTCATTTACTTGGCCAAGAAACAATCACCGTCGTTATGGGAATAACGAAGCGTATGTGTGCAATTCTAACAACGAAAGGATTCCAAGAGACAAGCATTACTTAAAATGTCAAAAACGACTGGGCACATAATATTTCGAATGGCGAGATAAAATCAAATTAAAGAATATCGTCGTTCGGATATCGAGATAGGGATGTACCTTAATTATGAATATTGTGCGGGAAGCATCTGTCGCTCGATGGGGGGTCGGGGGCTTGGACACCATGGTGGTATCGGACCCGTCTCCGTGCGTATAACTATGCCATGAATGGTTGCTGCAGTCCTATGGTGTAACGTGAACCCAAACGAAATGAAACTGATATGTATGTAAATCATGGGTATTTCTATGTATGAGCCCTGAACTGAGTACATAACACGTACGTTACTTGCGTTCCTTGTATATCGGACACAGGCGTACCATTGTAAATAAATTTATGATTCGTGTTGTTGTTACCGTCATCGAGTCGAGGAAATGAGAGGGCATTTATCGGCGCTATCTCCTGCAGCTACGGTCATGCAATATGACATTTCGCGGGGCACAATCGCTACAAATCAAACGACGACACTCTCCCTTGCAACGGCTATTAACTATGGCACGAGTGTTATCTTTTGTGTACACCATGGATTAGTCATTATGCGGATAACTTCGTGTTTGCATATTCCACCCTCCATATTTACGATTTCGACGTGTTTCGATACGGGACTACATTCGGTCTTTGACTAACGAGATAAAATGTGTGTCACATTTATATGTGACATACCTATACACAATTTAGTGAAATAAATCATTATGTCGAATCGACCATACGTATGCAGTACGAGATACCTTATAAAAGTGTATAGCATTGATAAGTAATAATCAATGTATAAGAGGTGTCAATAGGTTACTGAGAATTCTTCGAATCCTCATGATCGGAATGCAAGTACGTCCGCTGATCAAACCGTAAAGCAATCTCTGATAACAGAGCTCATATCAGTAGGGAGATTGCATTTCAGGGTCTGAAAAGTCACGCGATCGTATATAACGGTCATACAGTGTAGTGACTGTCGGCAAATGTTATTCGAAAGATCGAGCTTATCGTCTGATAGGTATTGAATAGACGAGAGTCCATTATCACAGCCAGGATTCCTAGTAGACCGTCTTATCGTTTGCCAGTGTAAACCTAGGATTTCTATATCATAACACAAACAGCACGCTTCGTCGTGACGCGTGCATAGAAACAGTTGAGCATTAAATTTTTCAATCAGTCGTTCTCGAGGGTCTAAATTTTATTTTGTAAGCGAAGAGGTGGTAACCGATCGGAAAAGAGACTCGAGGGAAGGAAACAGCCATCCCCTCGGGATGGGGTAGCGCCACGAGGAGGCTTCAGCGTGGATTTCGGGGGCGTTTTCAGAAACAGGTTTTAAAAAAACAGTCGATACTTCGAAGTTCACCACTTCGTCGATTACGTTCGAGTACTTTTTTGCAAAGAGGGGAACAAACAGCTTGAATAAATACGCTTGATTGGATCCGATGTATGCGCATCTGGCTACTAAATGGACCCCCGGTCCTGCAAAGACACTCGTACCTACTCGGTACGTGGGGCGCGGGACTCTGGAAGCTTCAACCCCAGGAGTACAACGAGACACTCTCAGGAGCCCAATGGACTTCGGAAGTGCGGCCTTTTTTCCTAGGTAAATTCAGTTGGCTTTGGACAACTGCAGAGGGTGAAGCTGACGAGCAATAACATTAGATTACCCTGTCGAAAATTCACCCTTACTCCTGTACTATAGCTGAACGAAACCCCTAGACACAGTACGGGGATCGCATACTACACACAGGCACTTCGCTATACCGTATAGCGCGAATCCGTCCCTTCTCGTCGCACAGAGGGAAAACAATCTTTGGCGGAAAACAGCGTCGCGAATAATTTATTGGGGGTTAGTCGAACTTGCGGAGAGAGACCAAGGGCTAGACCACCCCGTTATCTATCACACGACCCCTCACTACTTTGGTACAGACCGCTCCAAAATAACCTGCCTTGAATTACGACCTCAAGGATCTTTCACTGTGTATACATATATGTATGTATATACACACACGAATAGTATACATAGTCAGCCTACACGTATGCCGTCTCCTCGTCACTTATAAAATACCACCCTCCAACGTCCCTCAGTCAGATCCGTTTTTCCACGTTTCTCTTCCTTACTTAATTTTAGGTGGGACCCATGCCCCACAAAAGGGTGCTGATTACTCCAGGGATCGGATAAGCCGCTCTCCCAGCCTCTTTATCAGGATTGATCGGGGAACTTCATTTTGATACGCGCTGTACACCTACCCCTCTGCGTGAAGTTTCACGGTGCACCGGCAACATTAACTTTCCGTGTACGGTTATTTACCAGTGTTGTGAGTCAGACGCGAGACCGACCCGCTGCATTCCAGATTCTCCAGGGACCGTAGGGCAGAGAGATATCGTAGCAAAACTAATCAACGGGAGGCAGGAGCGATCTCTCTATTTCGCCCACCCTCAGCCCTTGCCGTCGGATAAAAAATAGGCCCGGTGATAATATCCCCGAAGATACTATCTACCCGTCGATTTTCCTTTTTCTCGTTTCGCGCGAGCTTTAAATCCCACCCTCTTCCCTCGCATCCTTCCTGCCGACACTGTCTTCCGCCGTTTCGACCCTCCGCGACTACTACCGTATTCATTAAAAAAAAAAAAAAAAGGAAGGAAACTCCAATCGTCGCGAGTGAAAATCTGCCACCTATTCTACTTCCTAATCCATCGCCTAGCCAAGCGCTTCCCCTTCCCCCCCTTCTACACTAATACATGACTCAACCAAGCAATTAATCAAGTTCATTCGCATCTAGTGTGCCTTTGACCCGGAGTTTAGTTAAGTTCACTGTTACGTCTCTCGACAAGACACGCACACGCTCACAAAAACTTATACATATGTTAAATCCGTACATGCATCATACACGTTCATTCGGCTACACAGCAGTTTGTGTAACCATACAAATTGCATACATAGCTACTACCCGTAACTCGCATGAATGAGCCGACTGAACTCTGACACCGCGCCTTGCTTTAGGGACACTCCAGACATCAGCTGCTGTTTGTTAAACATCACTCAAGATGTCAGCAAGCTCGTGTATAGGAGGAACGTATGTAAGTAACGACGTCACGAGCGAGCGTATTCGAACGAAAGTACAAGCGTTATATTTTTCTTACTTCTATAAAGCGTTTTCACAGTGGCTTTGGATACATTGTCAAAGGACTATGTATTATCTTCATTCCTGATAAAAATATCTGTAACGAGCAAAGTACGATTATTCGAAGGTTATGCGAAGTTTTATAACGCAGCTCGATATAGCTATACATGCACGTTGTTACTTTCATTGCCACGGAGGAGGTTGTGTTATTAAAAAAGAACAGGAAGCGGTACCTGGATATTAGGGGGAAAAAAAAGAAAAAAAAAGGAATATCCAACGCAAACGGGACGAGCCTTTGCAAATGTTTGGAAGCGACTTGGCTTTTAGTACGGGTCCGTAAAGGCCGAGCCCGACCGCAGATTACCATAATTATTTTGATACTGCGTCGCCAAACAAACCCGCTCGAGATACCAAGTGAAATAGCGATGGCCGTAGGGTGTGGTGTGAAGTAAGCGGTATGGAGACTACGGAACAGGCTCTGAGACACGCTAAAAATATATCGGACTCGCGAACGCCACGAGAAACTATTGGCTCCGCGTGGGTTTTGCTATCCGCCATAATGCTTTGCTTACGACGAAATATACTCCGTCGGCAATGTATAAATATTTATAAAATACCGTCGGCAGATGGTGGCTCGGCATGGTTACTGGAGGGAAGTTCGGTTCCACGCGTTTCGTATACTTAATATGCTTTCCTTCGGTAATTACGTGGACGAGGTTATGTCGAAGACATATTTAGACCCACAGACTGACTTTATTGCGTATATAAACTACGTCTACTTAATTGCATATTTATTTACAGGCGTTTGGACTGCTCTTACTCGCCGCTGGGTATATTTCGATATTTGCCAATATATATACTAGACCGGCTATTTCACATGTGACAATTTATTAATTTATCAGCAATTTCAGTCGTACCGACGTGCAATAAATATACAATCGTACAATAAATATTCACGGAAATAATACCGAGAATATTTTCTCCGAAGGTATCCGGACATATCAATCGGATGACGTTACGGTACGACGTACACACGACACTCAATCTCTCATATGAACATATATATATTATTTAACGTTACCTTTTGCAAATGTTCCTGGTGAATATTCGGCGTTTTATATTTAATTGTCACAGCGGAAGTACGACGTATTATTTTTCAAAAAATCCAATGTCCGAATGCAGCCCAGTGCTTTTTGATTTACGAGAGTGGATTGGATCGATCGCCAAAGTGCGGCAGTCGTAGAAGGGGAATAAATATGTGCGAAATATATAGGTGTAAATCCCAATGGGAAGAGAGGGAGAGAGGGCAGCTACTTCCGACAGTCTGGTACGTAACTTTCGAATCCTGATCTCGTTTCCACCTCCTTCGAGCTCCTTATTGCCGCGGCTCCACTTCAGCTCCAAAATATAAGGGTTGTTATGCGATTGGGGTGAGAAAATGGCCGGGCTATTCCGAAGCGTTAATTCGCGTGAGAACTCTCACATCTGTATATTCAAGTACTCTATTATATACAGACATCGAGTGGTCCTGGACTCTCTTCACTCACTCACCCTCTCAATCCCCGCCGTTCAACCCTTAATACTCCAGCACTCACTCACGCACTCACTCCCACTTCCACCTCACAGCAAAACAGATCCACTTCAAATTCACGCACCAACACTTCTGCGCTTTGCACTCACAATCAGCATGCGCTATGGCACTTCCAATCGCTTTGCGGATCTCTTTACTCGCTCAGCCATGCGTTTACAGGATTATAAATATTGAGTAATATTACTGGTGAAATTGACGAGAAACCATTGCCTTAATAATGTACTACCCGGTATATAATTTTACGTTATTTTACTGCAATTATCTTAGTTTTACGGATACTTACTTTTCTGGAGGACTCTTAATTATGCTTATGCCCATTCTTTTGCTGGCTGCCTTTAGGAACTGGGGGTGTCATCTTCTCCAAGTGCTGTTCTCATTAACAAGGTAGACAAGCCGTGGAAATAGAGTTGTCACTCAGTTTGTGACTCGATCTGAGTTCATGAGAACAAAAGAGAAGAGTTAGAGATGTTCTGCAGTGCTTTATCGATAGGAATTACTTGAGTCAACATGAAGATTTGCGCAAAGTTTAAAGGCCCTTGAGTTAGCCTTGAAGAAATGCTAATTTTGTGGAATACACGGCCAGTGTTTAAGGATTTTCGAAAAATAAGCTTTTCCAGAGGCTTCTGTTAAAGCTCTACTTACGCCTCGTGAAACTAAACAATAAAAAATCTAGGTTAAGAGGTTATTTTTCTGATACTGAAATAGCGTGCAAGGAAACGTGCCTCAGCCTCTTTTTTTCCAATCAATCTCTAATCAATCGAGTTAAAATGTATAGGAGATACAAATGAATACCTATCAATATACATGACCACTTTGAATACACGTAATAAAATTATTTTCTTTAGAAACGAATAGTAAGGTAATTGTTATTTCGGATTACTTGCCCGCTATTCAGCGTCGGATAAGAGTTAACAGATACCAAAGCCTGGAGCGTCGCTTCAAATGAAAAAGTAATTGGTCGTGAAAAACGAGGCTAATGAAAAACCATTTACTTTCGCGAATAGAAGCGACAAATGAATTCGCGAGCAAGACAAATTTTCACGATTGCATCTAAAAAAAAAAATCAAACGAGTCAAAGTCATTGACACGAATCGCAAAGCTCCAGGCAATGTAGTATGGCGAGATCAATTTGACTTTTTGACCGTAATAAAAAGTGGGTGTAAGAAAGAGAGGGTAACAAGAGGGCAAACTCGGGTAGCTTGTATAGCAGGAAAAATGGGTAATATTTGGAAAATTGGTGGTCGAACGGGTTCCGGGCGTGTTAGATACAGCACTGTAAAGTGCAGATGGACCGTAGATAGTAGTAGGTATCTGCATACGTGCAGGCAGCCGAGCGTGACGAATTTTTGTGAAGTGCATCGGCTGCAAACAGGAAGCCCTCAGGGGCACTGGATAGAGAAGAACGGGGTTTTTTGTATATGAGAGTGAGAACGAGCGAGGGTAAAATTTAGTTAGAGAGGTCGAGATAGAAACTCAGTGAAAACCGATTGTACGGGACGGGAGGTTCGAGGGCCAAATGCGAAAATGTGCGGCTGGTATAGTGCTTGACAAACGTCCGTTTGGCATCACGCCCCGCTTAGTTCCGCGAGAACCAGTCGATTTGGAAAATAGTCGAAACAATTTTCAACCACGAATAAACCCTTTCCGAGTTATCAAACTGCCGAGAGCATGCCGCTTCGATTCTCGGAAATACAAGGTTTACAAGTTATTCAATATGACATACAATGTAGCGACTACACGCGACAGTTTTATTTCAATCCCTTTTTATTTTCCTTTTTTTTCTTACGATCCTTAGATTTCGCGTTCCATCCACGACGAAGAATCCAAATCGAAGCCTGTATAATTCACAGTGAATTAGCTGTATATGGTGATGACAGTGAAATACGATGACTGAGATTTTTAGTGATCAGGTAAACTGGTTTAATTGAAATAAAAAATTGCAGAGTATCGATGCATAATAATAATAAACCTCTGAGCAGAAGAGCAGTCGAGTGCCAACTCGACGCTATTTTCCAGTCGGCGTGGCATTGAGAGCGACGTCGAGCGTCGTCAAGCGTTTCTAGCGTAGCCACCTTACGGACTGGCCAATGGTTACACCTCCCACTCGTATTTCTCTTTGCTTTTATTATGATTCCTTTTACGTTCGTATCTGCATTCTACACTCTAATAAAAGCGTGCAAAACGAAACCGATGACCGCGGTCCACGTAGGTTCGTTTTATGCCTCACTTGGTATATTTTCAATTATATAGATTCGGTTTCGCTCCGAACTTTTCAGAGGCTTTATTTTACTGTGCGATCGGCCCTGCTTTTCTCCTCTTCATTCTCTTTTACTATTTTTTTTGGTCTGCATTCTACACCTTTCTCTCCTATTCGCTTTCCTACCATCACGTACGCGCGGTTTAATAGCGGATTGAAATTAACAAAAAGAGGGAAAAAAAGAAAAAGAAAAAATGTGAAAGGGGGACGAGGACAACGGAATAGAGAAAGAAAAATAAAATACCGAGCGAACGTTTCGAATTCCGTGCCGCAGCCGATGGTGATGGCGGCGATCGTTATAGCTGTGTATGCATGCCCATTCGCTTGTACCTACGATGTCCTCGGACATCAAACGGAATGACATATTCGATTTCAGTGCCATACGCATCTCTCCGTTCTACTCGGCCATTATTATATTTTATTTGCGGTATTTCATTGTCGTTTCCAGTCATCAGCCATCCCGATGGGGACGTACTTTTGGTAAAGCTTAATAAAAGTGATTTTTTACTTTTGACTTTTCCAATCGATAGCCCTGTATAAACATACGTAACGAGAGATGAGATTTTTGCGGATTTTCGAATTTGTCGCCCTCGCGGTATGCAAAGAAACGCAATGTAAAATAAAAGACAATAAAAGAAAGCAAGCTCAACACGTCCAAATTACAAAAATTTAAATGAAAATAAAAATCACACCTCGGGACTTATTTATTGAGCACGTATCGTCAAACGTGGCAAACGAAGCGTTTCCGGCGTGGCTCGACGCCCGTCGTCGCTTTGCCAATCGAAGCTTTGCAGAAATTCAATTGATAGATTCGCCAGATGCCTGAACTAGAGTGACAGAGAAAAATATGCTATGCATACAGAATATACTGCTGAAAGAGGGAAGAGAAAAAAAAAGAATATCTAAAGAATACAAAAAATAACGCTGACCTCTTTTTCCAGTACTCGTGTACGTACTCGGATAAGTATTTGTCAAACGTACGTATTCCTAATGCCTGTCACGATACACGTACTAGCGCCTACGTAAATACCAAACGAGCCAATGAAATTTTCGTGTAAACGTGGCTTTCCGGATGCACCGTCTATCCCCGATATATAATTTTCCCGAAGGAGAGAATGCCTCGGGACCGAGTTCCTTCAGGATTGTAGAACTTTTTATTTCACAGCTTCGGGACCTCTCTCCTTCTCTTAGAAAGGCGGGTACGCAAAGCATACGAAATTATACGATCCTTCGGGTGGTGCAGATTTTATGAAGGGAAATTACACGTCGTCCCCTTGACATTGTAAGATTATGCGGATTTTATTTTCCGCCCCGGTTGACTGTGGAGTCTTGCCCGTCCGGAGTCTGCCCGTTCGCGAGAGGGATGAGAAAAAGGAAAGAGGATCGTACACTCCCAACGTCGGTCCAACCTTCTTTCTGGCAATTCTATGTACAAATGGTTATAGTGTATATACATATACTATGTAAAGAAAGGTTCGCCAGCACATAAGGAAAGATATAAGGTGGAGGAGCGAAAGTAGGTATATGTACCAAGTAGAAGCAGTAGGTACCTAGCTAGACGCGATGGGGCGGTTTAAGTACACCCAGTCGCTCTCCGACAATGGGGTGTTTAGTATCCCCCTGTAAAGTCCCAGCCGGAGTTCAAATTGGATTCCCGTTTCTTCAAATCGAGGGCTCTTCCACCCCTACTTAAAGGTACCGTCCCGCACTGCTTCGCTCTAACCACCCTCCCATTCCTAATCCGCAGCCCGACACGCACCTAACACATAAAGCACACGGGGATGGATAGAGTTCTGTTCTCTAATTTGCAAGTAAGGGGTGCCCTAAGGCTTTGCCATATCTGTCCTCCCCCACAGTCGGAGAGATTCTCTAGTTAATTTAGGTGTTGTGTTTCCTGAGGGGGTCGTCAACTCGTCCACCCTCGGAACGATTTCGGGGGAGCGGGGGATGGGGGGCGAGAGGGGGCGGTGCTTGGCAATAGAAAAATATTGCCAGTACCAAAAGGGTGTCTTTGTCTAATGAAAAATCAATGCTAACGGTAGTTACCCTCTACGACAAGTACTAACCTATTTGCACCTTACAGCCCTCCAAGACTTTGCCCAACGATCCCTTCGCCTCTCTAAATATCTTTAGAGTCCTTGTATCTTGGCTTGTCACTCATAATTTCTTGTTCCGAAAAAAAAACGCCCCTTCGCCAAATTATTTTATCCCCTAATGGCTGACACTGTAAAACAGCAGATTTCATCCCTGAACGCTCTCCTGACGCGTTTTCCTCGATCCACGTCGCTTTACGAGAAAGCCAGTCTACGCTAATCCAATTCGTAGGGCGCTCGTCCTCTCGACGAAAGCTTCCATCCATCGAATTACCATCTATCGCGATGTTCTTAATGGCACTGAGAGCACAAAGTTCGTGGGACGCAGTCACAAACATCTCCGAACAGCAGGCCTATACCCGGAATGAACCAGAGCTAAGCCCGTCACTCTCCGCGCATCAGGGTCAGACCGAAACGAATAGATCTTAGCACGTCGATTCGTTGCACTCTTTAGAAGCCTATAAATGCCGTAGAGTATCTTAATACGATCTTCTGGCTTCCTCCGTGGCAAGGCCGAAGGCTTTTAGGACCCCCGTGGATACGGGCGTGTTCGCCCTTAAGAGGGATGCTGTCCCGATCCCAACGCCGCTGGAATCTTCCTGCGCTCTCTCGATGAGAGTTTCGTGTTGTCCAAATGGAGCGCGTATGTTCGCTGCTGGTTTTCGCTCACGGAAATTCGGTCCGTACACAGAAGCGGTACGAGAAGATACGGTACGAAGAGTTTTCAGATTAGAAAATAAGAGTCAATCAGGATTACAAGATAAAAGGTCCTTAAGAATTTTTCATAACTCCCATTAAACTCAATGCTATTCTAATGGAATTTATCGGACAATGATTAATCTAAATAAGGCAGATTATCTTGGCCAACAAATTACATAGGACACAGAAGTATTATTGCATCGCAGAAATGGCTTGGTGCATAAGTTTGTGGATTTCCTAATGACTGTCTCGGCTTTGCATTTACCATAGGCTTTTGCTTGTCCTGTTGTTTGTGTGTCTGTCTTTGATGCGGTCGCGTAATTGCAGAGTCATGTTTTCAGTTGACAGGCTACTATGTACGTGCAGTCATGTAAATATATCTATATATGTGAGGCTGAGTTAGTACGTTTAGTCTGGTTGCATTTAAAGTGGATTCTCACACCCTTATCGCTACTGGTCTTCTTGCCTATCTGTTTCTCGCTTGTTCTTCCCCATCCCTCCCTCTCTCTATCTCGCTTTACATAACTCTAATCCATCCTCATCCTTTGCTCCGCTACTCATCTTCCACGAATTATCGGGAATGATAATAATCAACGTCAATGAAATTCACTCGGCGCATCCATTCGTTAGACACAAAACACAACGCGAGGAATGAACACTAAGGGAGGATGCTTGAAATTTAATAAGTTGCAGGGTTGTTTCTCACTGATTAAATTTTCCGTTTCCTCCGTGAAAACGCATTAGGAAGGTAATACTATTGTCATTAAAGTCACTGTAACTTGATCGCGTGGAGTTAATTTGTAAATTGTAATTACGATCTAAGAAAATATCACGTAATGTTCCTTCGACTCGCCACCCCTTAATTTTATCTTGTTAAATAACGTAGACATCGTTTGCACGTCGATTGTATTATTTGTCAAGATTTTTGAAGTGCTATTGGAGACCGTATTGTCCTGATAATATTTGAAAAAGAATTTTCTACCGATATAATTATTTTCCTAATACTTCGTCTCGCGATAGGAATATCGATAACGAATGCTCGATCAACAATTTGAGACTTGGCTACCGATGATTCTCTTTCTTGATATCACCCAGGAACTTAACGTCTTTGTTATAAGTTATTAATTTCTTAAATAACGTAATTAACTGATGACATTAATGACTGTGTGTAAAAGCCAAAGGATAATATCTCGCTAGCACGTGCAAAGGTTAGGTAACCGTAATGATAGGAGGAATTCATCCTCTTCGGGTACAGTGCAACCACGACTCTGTCTCTGACTGGTTTTCTAGTGCTGAAAATAGAATTACTCTGGGAACGTCCGTGGGAAAGGGATTTTAATGCCCTTTGCCATTACCAGTCACTGCTGAAACCTTGCGGAGCTCACTGGTGCTCATGCACGGGCTATCCTGCGCTTGGATTCAATTTCCTGCCAGGATGCGGAAGAGGGATGCATACGAACGGGAAGGCATGTGCATCAAGCCTTGTATAGATACCTATACCTATCTATATGTTCGAACCTATCAACCTACCTATCTAATCCAGCTAAGGTATTTCTTTACAGCTTTTCTGTAGCTTGGATGAATTTGCAATCAGGCAGTTGGCTAGTATATAGTCAGGGAGGATCGGCTAAGGAAAATCTATTTAGGATTAAACCATAGGTGGACGAGGAGTGTTATTATAAATAGGTTATGGTAGATAACGTTAATGAGTATTGCCTGGTTACTGGTAAGAGGGTTGTTCCAAGTTCTATAAGGAAGGAAATAGGGAAGTAAGGAAGTAAAACAGAGGCAGAATATTCAGAAGAAAGCGAGAGACAGACAGAGAGAGAGAGAGAGAGAGAGAGAGAGAGAGAGAGAGAGAGAGAGAGAGAGAGAGAGAGAGAGAGAGAGAGAGAGAAGGCAAAGGATGGTGCATTTGACTGACTGGAAGAACAGGGGTTGAAGTTCCGGTTTTAAAGAAGGGTGCGGAACGGAGAGTGCGATTTCGTTGAAGGATTCTGAGATCTGGGTCAAGTACTCTGTCCTCTCCCCTGCGGCACTACTCTCGCCACCCTCCTCCAGTGAAAGCAAAGCAAAGAGACGAATCGCGACGGCAGCGCCCTCGCCGCTTTCCCACCCTACCGTTCCTTGCGCTGTTAGATTTGTTTCGCTATCAAATCAAGTAGCGCGATTCTCACTGGACTGCGAGATTCATTGCTTCGCGAGTGAAATGAGTACTTCGAGACTCGTGTCGGTACACGGCAATATTTTCCACGACTCCTTGCTCATTTTCTATCAGCATTATAGGAAAAAAAAAACTTTTCTTATGACCATGCCGATAACGAATGGTGCAGAGTGCAGATGGCTCTCAATTATCCAGTTCAGGAATTACTAGTACGACGGAAAGTGTGACTATTGAATTATTTTTTTAAATTGTTAAAAATTTGCAACTATCCACAGGACTGCAATTTCGGTGAAATTTCATTGACACCGTGATACGTATACTACACCCTTAAACAACTATACGTTGAACCATTCCTTAGGGGGTTGGCTTTGGCAGAGGTGAAAAATCCAAGTGAGACCAAGTGAATATTTGATTATAACTCCCGGGTGTTTTCTCCAGGAGCGAAGCGATCGTCCCCAAGGACGTCGGAACTGTAAGAGCTAGGGCACTATAAGGGGCAGGTTGGAAGGAATTGGCTCCGGCACGGTGACGGACTTCTAGTCGGGTCTCTATCTCTGTCCGTTGTTCCATGGAATTACGTCGAAACGCCGTAGGATGCGCTGCTGGAGAGTGCGAAGTTGGCCAGTGCTGGAGCAAGCACTAACTTTCCTGGTCGCAGAGAAGAGGAGGAGTGAAAGGGGAGGATGGCCTCACTTTGCCGGCGCATTGTTTCCCGTGGTCATAAATTGTCTTCGCTAGCGGAGGAGGCTGCTAGGCCTGCACTTCCTTCCTTACCCATTCCATACCTCCTTGGTTCTTGGTCCAACGTGGTCCAGCCAGCATCCCCTGCAAGTCCACCGCCGAACCGACCGAACAGAGGCTTTAACTTGACCATCCTTGGTTATATACGGAAATATATATATATACCACTACCCCTTCTCATATGACGCTACTTTCCTGCACTCCGACTAACCCCTAATAGCATCACGCTCGCTACTTCGTGCCCTTCCTCCCTCTTTGGTGAGGCCGCAACCCCTACTTGCACTGGCAGCCACTCTGCGGAAATACCCCGGGCTAACTTATCAACTTTGAAACAATATCTTCCCGCGGGGAGAAGTCACATTCGCATCATTTATATCAGTTATGGCGGCGCGTACGTGGTATGGGTGCCCATAGGCGTAGAACGATCCCCTCCAGGCCCTCGGAGTTCGAGTGAGGTCTTGGGGAGCATCGGGGATGAATTTTACTCGCAAGTCTGATCGTACAGACTGTTCATAGGGGGTGGCATCGTGGTGGCCTTTATTTTTTATACCTCGCGGTGCCAAAGAGCAGGGGACTCGGAGCGATGAGATAACATCTCTTGGTGCAGCTGCACGAAGGGGGTTCTCGGAGGCCATGAATAGATAGGGTAAGATACCGTGCTATTAATTCAACTGCGATCGTATCAACCCCCGTCTCATTGGCGGAAGTGGGATTATTTGAAGGGAGGGAAAATATTGAAAGTCGTCTAGCCACATAAGGCATTTCAGAAATCATCCTTCCGGCAGTTTGAGTGTAGTAGGTGAGTCGGGTGGTCTTATACCCCTCTATCAGTACGTTTTTCCCAATCATCCCCGTGGTGCATCCTCTAACCCGTGAACTGCATCTTGACTGCAGGGATGCAGACTTTGGCTTGGCAACGATCCAATCGCATGGATTATTAGATTCACCCGGAACGCCAATTTATGCTTTTCAATATTGTATTCGGATATTTTATTCGTGTTCTTGGAGCAACAAAATTCTGCACCCTCTACTTCGTTTATGCGAATTTTCTACGCTAATAATAAATAACGTGGACCAGGACACTCTGCTAGTGATGATGGAGTCTCTCTGTTCCTTCATCCCTTAGCTAAACTCTGATTCGGTATAGCGCAATTCCCTGCTACAGTGCATACATATATCTCCAGGATGTATCTCGCCGACAGTATTCGTGCACGCGAGAGAGGGTTGGCTCAGGATTAGATTATACACTGTTCGAATAAGCCAGCGAGTTCTGGGCTTCTGTATTGTTTGGGATCTCTGGATATACAAAGATAATGTCGCAAAGGGGTTTCTTAGTTGCCGAAATGCCAGGCAAAGGCCAAACCCGACTATCTCGGGTGCTTCTAGGATTCAGTGTGACATTCCTGCCAACTAACTCCCGATAAATCAATTCTCCCTCTATCATTTTCAAAAGGGCTCTCTCGATCCCCTTAATTATTCCGCGCTACGTAAAATCAGCAATCTCTAATACCAAGCACCCTTTACGCCCATTACGCCCAACAAGGGTAGCTGGTGATTTAAAGGCCAAAAATATCCCTTCCCGTAGTAAGAAATCTTTTTTTATCTTTGACGCATCGTGTATCAAAATTATGTCAAAATTCTGTCACCGTTTTTCCGCGATGCTGATTGGTTGTCGCTATCGTCATTCTACGCGTGTGGTTGCCGCACGACTTTAAGGCATGCAATAATTTTGACAGATTGGGGTTACTTGGAAATACAAAGATGTGAAATAATTTTTTAGCGTTTAGGAGATTCTGGTTCTACACTCGTGCAATAGGACACTAGTTTATTTAAAGATTTTATTGTATTCTCAATTTGGTAACAATTCAACAGAAAATTTCATCGCACGAAATCCCCAGCGACAACTTTCCATGTAGATGCTTAAAGTGACGTTACTCCCGGGTACCCAGGTTACCTAGAAAGTTTCATCGGATCAGTATAGTCAACCGACAGGCGAACGAGGGTACAAACTATTATGAGGCGTCGAGCAAATCCTCGTCGTGTTGTCGCTCGGAGAGCCGAGAGCCAGCATTTTTTTAAATGAAAACATCTCGTTCTCCTAGTCCAGGGAATGTGGAACGTGTTTCATACTCCCTAGCTATGCCTCGGATGAAGATGACGCGCAAGATGATGGTTGCATGCTAGTAAGAATGAGGGTGTTACCAGGGAGGAAAAGTCTTGGCCGCGAGGCTGGGAGTCAGGGTGAAGTATATCTATATGCATACGAGGAACCAGGAAGTAAGGAGAACAGTAGCGCCTCGAAGGCACGTAACTGTGTGCAAACTTGACTTAAAAAGTCAGAACAAGGTACAAGAAAAAAGAAAAGGAAAAAAAGGAACGGAAGCTCACGTAGGCACGGGGAAAGCACGACAAAGATCTCAAGGTAGGTGTTAAGTTTTTTTTTTTTTTTTTTTTTTTTGTACAAGAATCCTAGAATTCTCGAAAACCCTTAAAAAAGCATGCTAAAAAATATCCAAGGTTGTGATCATCGGGTGGATGAATACAGGCTAGCAGAGGTTCCAGGGATGAAATCGGAGCCACCCTCAGGAAAGAATAGCAGTCTCTCCGTCGCTCCCGAGGATCCGCGAAGATCGTGAAACGTTTTCAAACGGAGATGGTGCCGTCTTTTCGTTCTCTTGCGCCTTTTAAAATGCAATCGTTTCACCGTTTATCTCGGCGTCCCGGTGCCGCAGCGGGTCGAGGCTCTTGCCTAATTGATCCCGCTTACGGAGCTTTTCCTCTGAGCAGTGCCGAAAGGGGAACTTTCGCAAGAACAAGGGACGCGCAAAGCTCTCGCTTAGAATCTCAAAGATTTATACCGAGCTTGTTCTCTCTTATTGACTCTCTCTCTCTCTCTCTCTCTCTCTCTCTCTCTCTCTCTCTCTCTCTCGCTCTCTCCCTCCCTCTCTCCAGTTCCTTATCCCATTTTCTATAGTTCGCGTCCCCGTAACCTCTCACTCCTTTTCCTCGCCACTCACCATTCTCCGCAATTCCGTCTCGTACTTCGTCTTATCACCCTCCTCCTTCCCTGTTTCACTATAGTAACCGTCGATAGTCCCACGATCGATTCCACCAGAACCCGCCCTCGTGTTTCCGGAGGATTAAACCACTACGGTTAACCGCCCTTTCGCGAGTCTCACTCTCGACTCTCCCCGGGCCAAACACGATGCCGAGGACGGACTGGAGTGGATCCCCAAAGCTGATGTAGGAGCGCGCTGCATGCTCCAGGTGAGATCGAGAGTACAAGGATCAAAGGTCAGAGAGAGAGAGGAAGATACAGTGAAGAACAAAACAGAGTATCATCGTACTCTGAATCGTACACTGATTCAAGCTGATACTTCTCATCCATTAATTTCAGGCATATACACATGTAACTATAAAGCGGCATGTCTCATCAGAGATTGTGCGATGGCGATATTGATTGCAAGACTGTAGAGAGACGAGACGAATTTCCCTTGGGATTGAAAGCCAGTGCATATCGCGATGATGCGTTTAGGAGGCGTACCAAGGATGATAAACAACGTTACGAGACACAGATAGAACAACAAACTACTTGCCATAATATCATCCGAAAGCTCTGTTATCCCACAGTCTTATCTTAAAGCTCGCCGGCAGACCTTACGTGACGTTATTACGACGTCCTACACCTAGATCTGCAACTCGCTCCACTTCCTTGCGGTAGTTTACTATCCAATCCCCACTTCCGCGTTCAAGCTCTTAACTCGTGTTAAAATTGACTAATCGCTCGCAAGAAATTCCATTGTTGATGTCGTTAGCACTTTCGATAGCTGCCTTTACGGGACGTTACCGTTGGATGAAACTTAACGAGATCTGCATTGAAGTAATAATCTTTGACGATTAGCGTGATAATCGGGAATTTCTTTATTATTAGTACGATAATCCAAAATTTTTTAGACTGTTCAAAATCACGATGTTTGCGAGGAAATTGAAATTCTCTATTTGCCAATATTCGTATTACGATTTGGCATGTGCATCGGACGAGTGTTTGACTTGAGGCTGGTAGCAGGATGATAATGCAGGCTTTAATTAGGTTAGCCCCGAAGGGTAGCTTCGATGAATACTATGATGCGCGTGGTTCGGATCCAGGTTCCTCGGGGTTCAGTAATAACGGTCGGTTATCCGCATTATGGAACTATCCGACATGTAAATCGGATTTGACGGGAGTTGCTCGTCAAACCTAAATGACGATCGGTGTTTCGGAGCTTTTAGAACATTATAGATAAATCAAGGAAAAACCTACAGCAATCTGTCGAGCAACGCGTTCAATTTCTTCATATCCGACCAAACAGAAGTTTCGAGACTTTTCAGCCGATTCTCAGCTCGAAAAGAAAAAGAATATCTTGAACGAACGTCGATTTGACAATTCGTCTCCCCGTAAGCTCGCGCTCAGCCCCCACTGAGTCATTTTTTGACAGGAACCATGTTTTTACATCTCCACGAATGAATATTTAACCTGCAACCCCTCGTGATTCCTAACCCAGACTTCCTCGGCGATCCCTCTTCCGGCCTGTACCACTCGAGCAGCATATCCGCCTCCCTCTTCCCCGTTCGGCATCACGATCAAATATTAAAATGTCCGCGGCCAGAAAGGTGCCATTTTTACGATGTCGAGTTTCGAGAGGCTGACTGCAAGATTCTCGAGCGTCACACGATGTTTAAAAATGAGGCCTCCCGCAGTTCCCCGCGAAATTCACGATCTACTTACAAAAACGACGACAGGACAAACAGTACATCCATACCTGTTAGATATAATGGCTGAAGACCTTCATGCGTCCCGAACATCAGGAATTCACAGGGCGATAAAAATGATCGTGAAATGTGGCAGTCGCGTGAGAATTGCCTTGAACGCGCAATTCCTGTCGCGCCCACGAGAATATGGTATAACAGCTGTGTGTTTCCTTCCTGTGGAAGGTCAAAGGTGGATTATGGCAAAAAAAGAAGAAAAGATTCAAGAATTATTCAACAGCAAGATTACGGTGATAAAAGAAACTGAGAGGTTCAAATAGGAGAGAATGAGAATTTCAAGTACTAAGTGTCCAGTACGTACACGTGTCAAGCTGACCCTATGAGAAACGTTCTACCTACTTGGAGCGCTAGTGGTAAGAAGGTATAGAGAACGGATAGGATAAATAAAGAGAGAGTATCATACGCGAGAGAGAGAGAGAGGCGGGACATAATCCGCTGTCACGGCACAGATAATCTCTCCCTCACCTCACGTGGACCCTGCGGCCCTTCTTCCGCCCACACGAGCACTTATCATAATACGCGAGCGTAACCCACCATGTCAAGATATTATAATAACAGCGTTCAAGCCAGCGTTATATCGCAATAAATCTTAGCCCGGTGTGGGTCGTACCCGGCGGATGTCCCTCATCACTTTAGACACGCGACTGCGATTGCCTTTACGGGCCCCATTAAGTCCGGTCTATCGCCTCGCGATCCCATACGATCGTCCTTCGCCCTTATACGATCGCGTTAAGGCCCTTAACCTAAACGTGCTCAAAGCGTTTCCTAGTCAGATGGCTATACGTCGAGAGCATTATCCAAAGCTGTCAAGAGAACATAGACTGGGTCTCCTTATGGAACCACCTTGGCTGAGTCCTTTTACACTGATCGTCAAATCGTACCGGACCTAGCTACCGACCTAAGGAATCAAGATTCAGTGGCAAAGTCTGAGACGGAAAGATGCAGGTCCTATAAGAAGTACGTTAGCGAAGCTGAGTACACGGAGATACTCGAAGCCGAAATTACATTGAACAGCGATTAGGAGTGAAGGGAGGCTGATTTGCCAAAGGTTGATTAGTATTCTGGATTTACGTCGATGCAGATATTTTACGCGGTTTTCTCATGCTGCGTTATGAGGGAAGTTTTGTGTCCCGGTTCGTCGCTCTACTTTCCATCAAGGTGGGATCCTTTGCCTGGGGAATGCCAAGAAGATCCGTGAAAAAGATGAGGGAAAAAAGGGAGATATCTCCCGCGGGAAGATCCCGTTCCCCGCGACTCCCACGAGGACCCGGTCGCTTGCCCGTGTTTTCGCTACGGGTATAGCTATGCGAATACCTGATAGCAACACTACAGGATATCTACGGAGGTATCTACAACGGTGCGAGGAGAGCTATCTTATTTCGTGACGTGGGCGAACACGAGTTTAGGGTGAAAAAGGTTATTCCCTGCTGGATTTTGACGTCTGACGTGCTCGAAAGGATCGGCGTCGATGCGTCGAAATTGTCCAATCTATGTGTGAATATGGAACAAATTCTATAAAAGAAAAAAACCTCGATAACGTATCGGCCAAGGGTCAAAAAGTGAAAGAAATAGCGAGGATGAAGAGAGAGAGAGTGAAAAATAAGAGAAACCTATATATTTATATATATATATATATAGTAAAAGGAGCATAGAGTATACAGGGTACGAGAGACGGTACCGAGTCTTTGTGCGTCTTCAGGGAATAACCGTCGGGTCTCCTCTCTTTCCGTAACATTCTACTCATCCCTCGTAATTCCACTATGGCTGGATCTCTCAGGAAAGTATTTCCTTTCTGCGTAAAGAAAGAATGAGGCGCAAGTTAGACATCTCAGAACTTAACGCTCGTTATTTCTTCTCTACCGCATTGTACTTTGACTTGTACGTCTGTTATATATACCATTTTCATTTGTATCCAGAATGGCTGAACCGTAAAAGTCATTCAGTCGATATCTGATACCAATAATTAATACTTCATGATTTCATATAATACCGAACGATTGATTACGATAATAGTGCAAGTTTCGATCAACGATCATTACGAATCGCACTTATGAATGATAGGGCTATTGGACAGGGGGTAACTTTTGCGCTTTGTTAGCTTGGTGACGGCCGTATATACACCGGCAACGGGACTTGTGATTTGATTATGTTAATCTATATAGCGAAACATTCGATTGATAATTGAATCCGGTCGGGACTAACGAAACGCGTTCGATTCGTCTCCGTTCCCCAGAGTAATTATTTATGCTAAACGTAGGTGCTGCGGATCATTTGCGATTTTGAATAATGTAATACTTCTCGTATAATCCTGAAGGAAGAAAGAACAAACGGTAGAAGAAAAGTGAATTATAAAGAAAAGTTTTTTTTTTGTAATAACAACAACCACTGTCTTCCTAGTTAGATTTGCCGTTTCAATTTGCTTAACTGCCGACGCCTGCTGCAGTTTGATTCGCATTAATTCAGGGCGCGTACCGACGCGGCTTTGTACACAATCTTTTTTTTCCTCGCTTTATTTACAAATCCCAGTATTTTTTATTTTCATTGTATTTCGAATGCAAAACCACTGGGCTGGGTTGCGAATTCTGGGCCTGCACTGACAGAATGAAGCAATCACCGTTGGTAATGTTTGCGCAGTTAGGTTTTAAACGGCAACCGGTACAGCACGAAATATCTGCACCCGTACTACGTTTCTATGAGTCTCTCCCCCCCCCCCCCCTCCCTAATTCTCTCGCAATACTACTGTTCATGTACATACTATATTCGTGGTATAGGTGATTCAAGAGAACGCTGGCGGGGACCCGCGAATTCACCCGGTCCCATTTATTCTATTGTTACGCCCTGTTTAGCCAAATCAATCTTCCCACAGGCAAAAATAATTAAAAGTTAGTGTTTGCCAAACGGAAGCAATCACTTGCCTATCAGCGGTAACAAGCGGATTCAATTATAAAACTAAATGCATTGTGTTCTCTGCGAGGGAGGTGGTGATGGTGGATGAATGCCTGACAGAGTCTCTCTCTCTCTCTCTCTCTCTCTCTCTCTCTCTCTCTCTCTCTTTCCTCACTGCTGATCTATCGGTTTACCCAGGGTGCAACGAGTATAACCTCTTTAATTGGAAATCCGTCAGACAATACTCGCCATCGGCCATAGGATCGTGAGGATGATCCTTAAGAATGGGAAATCTCTCTTTTCTCTCAGAGTCGAATCGAAGCAAAATCTTTAACCAGACCGCCAGGTTGAAACAGGATTCTGGGATCCATACGTCTCTAGGACTGCCATTCACTCTCACTTTCTTTCTTTCGCAACTCGACTCAATCTTGGGCTGGCTGTTAAAGATTACCAGGAAATTCTCGTTACGTCTCTTCGGGCTACTACTTCACGGGCTATCGATCCCTGCCACGCTTTGGCTCAATCTACGTCGAAACTTATCGGGAATCCATTCAGGAAGAGGCCCAAGCCAAAAAGTATATTGGATTAATCGTGAAGCCATGGCGCGTGCCTTCGATCTATCAATGGATCCAATGGCAGCGGTCTTAACTCTTGCTGGAAGAGGAGACTGGCACGAGGTCATAGACACCCTGAGGGACGGTTCAGCAAGGAAAGGACCAAAGGACACGTCCAATTATCGGCTGTCACCGAAGCCCTCCCCCGAGTAATGGTGCGAAGCCTGCAAAAAGAGCCGTTCCTTTTGTTGACGTGGTCACAAATTTTTGTTAATTTTGTCTCTGGTATCGGACATCCTTTCTCGAATACCCTGTCGAGCTTATCACTTCCTTAGATCGGGTCCTTTCATCGTAACCCTTTTCTCCTCCTTTACATCAGCCACTCTTTCAATCATTTCCCAGAGTTACTGATCTTGTAGCCAACAGCTCGCTATTCTAATAGCAACAAGATTTACTAAATCGATGTATCCTTCGTACCTATCTACAGGGGGCAAGGCTAGGCGCTGCTGCGCCCATAGTTCATTTATCTCAAATCGGAGGGCTGGACCAATTGGAATATCCCTCTCGTCAGTGCGGATAATTGCATTAATGGTGTGCTGGTTATTAGTTTCCTCCTCTCGTCAGTCTATCCTCGATCTATATCGGAGAATGTCGTACCGTCCCCCTTAATTTGCGATCGTAAAGGATTTGCATAACTGGTAGTAGAGCTTGGAGAATCAAGTAGACAGTGCGAGCGTAAGAGAGGTAACGAGTTATTGGCCAAGAGAAGCAGCGTATAGATTCTCAGATATTTACCAAGTCTCAAGGAAGCTTGAAGGATCCGATATGCGCTCTATCGTCAAAGGGAGTATCTTGTTAAGGAAGGGCATCAAAGCTACCTAGAAAATAAATATAGATAGTTATAGATGCCAGTGTACTAAATTTTTCAAAATTTTCATAAAAATCACTAACTTCTCGGTGTGTTACTTGTACGAAGTATATTTCCACTGTGTGATGATGGTTGCGAAATAACGAGGGTAGTAGATCAGACTTAGTTCTCTCCAACCCCATAGATCTTCCTCTTGGAGTCCATAGAGGTGTATACCTAGTGGCACATGACAAAAGTATAGGGCGCTGCTCCAAGTAACGAGGTTGCACGGTTGAAGGGAAGAGCGCAGGCAAGAGTCCTAAGGATGGTAAGGTTTGGATGGACTGAGCCGACCTACTGGAAGAAGCTGGGAGGTCGTAGATCGTAGGTCGTAGGTAGGAAAAAGAGATCTTTACGATCTCGTGTCGGGGGCCAATGTTTCATTAAGCCCCGAATAAGAGCTTCACTCTGCTCCGCTGACCTCACTCTCGCCTTGGCGGAAGCATTAAAGCACCGAGACTGGGCTAGATCGCTGAACTGCGTCCATCTTGATCCCTGAAGGGTTTCCTAATGTCCCGTTGGGCCATTTTTTCTTCTTCTCCCTTACAAAGATACCCTTTGGGTAGGTGTTAAATGAAAGCGCGTTACCTCGAGTGGACTTTCTTCAATTGATTATTGGATGAAGACCGGAAGGACCGACAGGAACGACGTCGTACGAAGAATTCAATCCCCTCTAATGTCTTACTCTTTCTTGTAGCGCCTGTCCGCTGTATCTTTTAGGGAATTTTCTTCCCTCTGGCCGTCTCCCTAGTGGACAACGACAGCCAGACGCCCGGCGTCTCGACGTTTTCCGGAAGAAGGCAGTTCCTCTCATGTCGGTACGGGACGTTGGAGCAGTATCGCGACGTCCACACGATGGAGACTGATAGGCAGGGAGTAGCAAAGACATTTAGAAAGTGGACAAGTCTGGAAGGAAAACAACGTGGTGGGAGAAGAAAAAAAGAAGATGAAAAGGTAGAAAAAGAAGAGGAAGCAAAAGAACGTAAAAATAAAAGAAAAGAAAAACAAGCAGTCTACGCGAGGCATTCGAACGACGTGCCGAGTGATTTTGCTGGAGACGCGTGGCGTCGCGGTTCACTGGCGTGCAGTCGACGCGTTCCGTGGCTCGAAAATATATGTTCCACGAGATCACAGGCCGCCATTCGTCGTCTCGCTAAAATTAAGCGGCACGCCGCCTCCTACGGTTCGGCTGATGTCGGACGTTCCAAGGAATGAACGCGCCCACTAAGGGGCCAGAGAGTGAAAGGAAGTCAAGCGGTAAGTATCAGACAGCATCCCGCTAATTCGCCACAACTCTGAACGGACTTAAAAACGATCATTTAACAGACTACGTGGGTTATGAAGACAGCGACGAGAATGAAACGTTACCTCGTACCTCGTAGATACGTCACGAGGATGAGTGGTAGGAAACGATCAATATAGACGCGTGTTGCCTACGTACACGTATACTCGGTGAGTGGGCATCGGGAGTCGGATGGGACGGATGTGGAGCTCAGGCAATTTGTCTACTGCGGTAGCACGTCGAGAAGAAGGCAGGAAAAAGAGACTGGCGTGCAGAAAATGCGGACCGCGTTAACGAGGGGCCCGCGAAAATACCGAAAAATAAATAACGCTAGTAGGTATGGTGGGGAGGGGGCAGGATTCTGCGTAGTAGCACGGAAGACAGGGGATGCGAATAGAGGAGAGACAGATAGAACGAGAGAGAGAGAGAAAGAGAAAAGGAGAAACTACTTGGTATTATAAAGAAACAATTCCACGAAGACTTTACGGCTTTATTTATTGGATTGGCTGTTGTCCCGGGTAACGCGAGGCGTTTCTGAACGGTATCAATCACCCTCGTCTGTCTTTGATCTTCGAAAATAACATTGAGCTCGCGCGAGAATACACTGAGCCATGAACAATGAGCAATGAGCCACGATAAAGAGGATAGCATAGTGGCTGAGGCGATTAAATTTCTGGGCTGTTAATGCGTACCGGGGTGAAAGGATTTTCAAGGATGACAAGGACGCCTGCCTGGTCCAGGCTGCCTCTGGGTGCACGTGTAACGATTGAGGGACAAGTGGGGGACAAGTGGAGGAAGCTGCAAGCGTGTTAGAGGGAAGGAGAGTAAAGGAGACGGACAAAGGGGTGAGCGTCGGCAGGAAAGAAAGAGCAAGAGAGAGAGACGCGTCTAGACGATTATTAAAGAGAATGGCCTGTGCGAAAGGGATCCCTGTAATTATTTTTACTTTGCACGACGTTTACCCCGAAGTCCGGTCACAGTGGTGGGCGTCCCGACGTTACCCGCTGTAGCCGGCTTAGCATCTCGTGCGTGGGATTTTGAACCCCTTACCGTTGAGACTGGTCGACGCCTCGCTCGTGCTTCGCTCCGCGACAAGGACGCAGTCGGGGGTCGCGACATTGAGAAAATGAAATAAAGAGAACGTCAGCCACCCCCCAACCTCTGAATGATCCTCGAGGTTCCTCTCTAGCTCGATGATAACTTTCTCCCAGTTCTCAAAGGGGTGTTATAGGTCTCTTAGGCCGCGACGCCTATAACGGGTTTATGGCGATGCAATTTTCCCGAGAATTCATTAAAGCCTTGCAATTAGTAAAGAGCCGTGGTGCAGCCGTAGTCTCCTGGATCTAAGAGGGACGCTAACAAGACTATTGTCACTAGATCGGGGTCTCCCTTCGGGCTGGTTGCAATTTTCCTTGTAGATTTAATTTGCCTTTTTCCGAGCCGAGAGGCGCAAGCGCTTTTTCGAGGGGGTCGTGAAAATCAGGGGCGGCTACGGTAGCGAATGAACAAGCGTGTACCGGGGGCCCAAGAGGTAAAGGGATGTTGGCGAAGCATTCTGAAAGCCGTCGGGCCTAGGGTTACCAACCAATGTGGGCCGACCTGGCTATATCGAGTTTCATTAAGCGCATTGTGCGGGGGTGAGACACGTAGGGGATGGAAGGGTTGTCACGTCAACCAAATAACCTCGCGCAGGAGCCTCAGTGCCCATGGCATGCGGTAATTATCCGTGTTTACCCCATTGTTAAAGTAGGAGCCGCGCGTGTAGGGATCGCATAGGGTGCCCACTATTCGCAGGGTGATTTCTGCTGAAATAGGGGATGCTACAGCGGGACTTGACTATGAGTCAGAGCGGAGTATAACGGTGCACAGTTTCTATCTCTATCTGCCACGTCAAGCCCCTTCTCTCTCTCTCCTGCTCTCACTCGCTGACCAATACCGCGTTAATGGATTTGACAAGATTGAATTATAGGCTACGGCCTCGGCAATACGTCGGTACATATTGGTCGACCATTGGAAAGTAATGGACCGAACGGCCAAGTGGACACGCGACTGCTGCCGATAATTGCCGAACGTCAAAAATTCCATGGCAATTTATCCTGACTCCGTCCTTCCGTGTTACTGGAGAAGGAAACATTCGAAAAAAGAAACCCTTCGTCAATCTGATCCAACTACAAGCGTCTCTTTATCTGTTCCGGTACCAGGTATGTATGTGATCTGTATAAAAATTTGTACCGAATACTCATCCTTTTGCATGGTCCTAATGCCCTGGACCGGGAAAAACATGCTCCGCTAGTTCTAGCAAATCTGGTTTAGTTACTTCCCTGTCCACTGGATGATATCAATACTCTTGGCTTTGTTCTATCAAGATCGTAACGGATCGCTGGTTGTGCACGGTACTTAAGAAATAGCTCAGCACCTCGCAAGCGATACCTTCTCTAACTTCTGAAGACTATCGCGACAGTAAAGGCGTCTTCCTTATCCCAGGTTGAATTAACCATGGATAGCTATCCTGAACTCTCACAATAGAGGTATAGAAAAACTTTTGATTCCCTAGAAGATCCGAGCGATCTCTCACTTAAGTATTATCCGAAGGATTAAGAGTGAACTTTTCTTCATGGAAAAGTAATTATACTATATGCGAAGATTTTAGTGTGTATAAACCATATACACTGTAGTACAGATAAACACGTTCCGTATGTATTTCGATTAGTCTCATTATTCAGAGCGTGAATCTAAGATGAAGCATCAGGATCTTTCGAAACAATTTGACCGTCCGAACAGCCTAGAAACTGCTCTGCTATAAGCCAGATACATACATTCGTCACTCCTATCCTTTTTATCCCTTGGGGCTTGAAACTCTCAAACCTTACTAAACCCAATGCTAACCCTCCAAATCCACGTTCCTATATTGGAACACGCGCTACCATGACCTACGATCATGGGATCTTTACTTCGTAGGTAAAATCACGTAGCACGTATTCCCAGTGAAAAAAAAAATGTTACGCAACTGTTATATATTCGTATATACATAGATATATTAAATTAGTTGTAGTCTAAAGTACCCTCTCCCAATCCGCTGGTATAAGGGAAACAATAAAATTGAATAGTTAAACACCCACTGTAATAAACTAGCTGAATCTTCTATCGGAAGAAACAATTGGTCTAGAGTATAAGTCACAGAAATTCCAAGCGAAACTATTCCGAACACTGAAAGCTCGGGGATCTGACTCATTGGCAAATAGCACGAGAGCGCTTGGTAAACTAGATTATTGAGATATTCAATGAAAACCATATATTAACATTACCCGTTATCCCAGCCAGCATACTCACAGAGTTGCCACCCTCGGAAAAACATACTGAAGCAATATAGAGTAATAGTAATCGAAGAATCTTTGAGCAAGCAAATAAAGTCGCAACCCCTTTCAGAGTCAATAAGAAAGTCGACAAAAGATCAACTCTATAGATGAGTTCGGAGACTGCATACATTGTCCTAGAAGTTAAACACTGCATGGGTCTTATCAGTTATGATTAGACGTCCCAATACGTGACTTACGTGAGCAGTTCCATGAGCGTGGGATAATTTCGCTTCTCCCAACAAACTATCGGAGGGTTCAAAATATTTTCGAGATTAGGCTACGATGGAAGCAGACAGTTAAAAAAACGAAGTCCAGATAATTTTTTGTTGAATGAAAAAGATATACAGGAAAGGGATAGATAGAATGACATTACGTCAGATTTATTGAATTGAATAACGAGTAAGTACACTGTATGATGGTTTAGCTACCGTGGAAGAAGATTGGTAATGTTAGAGAGTAGATACCGCTGCCTGGTGGCATACGAGTAGGAACTTATTATTGTTTGAATAATGATCCCCAGAGTTTGTGATATTTCATAAGCAAGCAAGGGCTATGTAACGAGATTGGATGGTAAATGTATAAACTGTATAGTGTGAGTACACAGTGGCGTAGAATTAATAATGGATAAATATGAGTGCAAGAGGACGTGATCAATTAGCTATACCGTTTACAAGTGGAAAGAGGGGGAAGGGTTCGTTCGCCTGGTTCTTCTTTATGTCGCCCACAGTACTAGACGAAACTGCTAGAACTACGTCGTACTATTCGCGTTTCGTTCTGCGCTTCTGTTTACAATTAGCCCAGTTGCTAATTGCAAGTGTAATAAGCAATGACTGATAAATTGGCTTCTACGTGACGTTGGGATTTCATTAATGGCTCGGTACTTGTCTGACGTGTACATAGAGTATTTTCAGTGTCGGGTTGTTTTTACTCATATTTTTTTGTTTCTTTTTTTTTTACAAATTGTACGAAAAACAGGCTCGTCGAGCATCGCTAAATTCAAGGGGATGCTGTAAAAGTGTTTTCTAGGTAAGCGAGCCTCGAAGGGGTAGTAAGATATTTCTTTGGGTAAAAGAAGCCGAGACCCCTGGCGATAATATTTAAGATATTTCAATCTAGCGTTCATCCAACGTGGTCGAATCTCTCGACCCCATTTCCTTATTTTTCCCCGGAACTACCAAATTATGCGCGCGCTATTGAACGGTTTTGGCCATCCTTCCAGACTTCGCCCTTCTCTCCTTTATGGCTACCGACTTCTCTCTCCCAGACCATCCCCCTGCTTACGTTCTCTTTCAGTCTCGTAAAATCATACCGAAATTCGCGTAGATACCACGAGGAATTTTAAAGAAACAGGTCCAGGTCCTCCTGCCCCTTCGGGCTGATGATCTTTATGATTTCTTGATTATATCATCCTCTAGGGGGCCATGAAACGTTAGACGGATCCAGGGCCCATTATCCAGCAACCGACCCAGCGGTTTGAATCAACCCACCAACATAGTACCGTCTCGCGAACTATCATCCCTCTTGCATTATATTCCAAGGGTAAGGATCGCATGTTCCCATGTTTCTGTGCTGGCGCGTTTCTATGTTCCGGTCTTCTTCTATGGTACCCCGTTGGGTTATACACCTTACGGCATATCCCAGCCATACCCGACACCAGCCCATACCTCTCAAGAGCATGGTTGTTGCGGTTAGGGGAAACACGGGTAAACTTCATTCTCCCGACAATCGTCCCGGCGTCCCACCCTGTGTGTCCCTTTTTCACCCTCTTGTCCTCGCGATAAGTATGTCCCGTTCCTCCACGTAAATATCTTTCTCCCTCCTCTTCGTGTATACGTCGCAACATTTTATCGCCTCCGGGCGACGCCATTTCTCCTCCGCGAATTAAATCCCGTCGAGACGTTTATGTCCACCTGACCTCCGACACCCCTTTTTTTTACTATCCTGATGAACAGTTTCCAGGCAATACGCCGCACGTCGAAATAATTATAACGCTCGTTGAGCACACAGCAAATGGAATCTCAATATAGACTCCCCGGCATACTTTACGACTCACTTAGCATGAATTTAATTTGAGTAAAATTTTTATTGAAAAGAAAATTTTTGTTAAATTTCATACAGTAATTCAACAATTTCGCTCGACATTAATATACGTCAAATAGACGTAAGACTATTGGATACGTAAGAGGAGAACTATACGCACTCGATAACATTGTGAAATTGGATTGTCAAAGGTGAAAAGAGGCACATTGGAAAATATATAAGCCGATAAATGTATCTTAGGTATAAACCACCCTCGTGAAAGACACAATATACAGAAAACTCGCCCACGTATAACGCGAAAAGATATAATGGAATCGGGGGATGAGCTAAAAGTCGTCTCGTCGCCGTGAAAAAGAAAGTAGCAGAGTCGAAGTCGAATTACAATAAAATAGAAAAAAAAAGAAATGAACACCAAGCGTAAAATAAATTTGATGTTCCAATCTCGCAATACGAGATGTCTCGCTTTCGCTAGTCGAACGATATTCTTCGCGATAGACTCAATATCGTTGCCGCCTCTCGTACCCAGCATCTGGTGGCAAGTAACGAACCAAGAGTACCCACCCTCGAGTAATGTAACCCCGTGAGTAAAGTAAATCTACGTAACGAGATTTCCCATTCGTAGCTCGAGCGGAAGTTTATTGCACCGGATGAACCCGGGTGAATTTTCCAAGAGTCTTAACCAACCCATCAAACTTCCTCTGCTGCGTATCCGATCTAACATCCTCCCTGCATTGTCTATGACACTTGTGATGTCGTGCCAGGTTAAGGGATGCACGATGGGGTCGGAAACTTTAGTGAGACTGAGAAAGTGCATGTCTAGCTCATTGGGGATAAAGTGCGTTGGACCAGAAGACAAAGCGAACCTTCGTTATTGGATAGGGGTTGATTAAGTAAGGCCTGTTGCCATGATTCACCCGAATAAATAGTTGAGTTTAATTAATGCGTAGTTTCCTCGCAAACCTCCATATAATTGCGCGAGAGTCTGATAAGAGAACTGTTGCTAGGAAGGGAAATAGTAACGGTTTGAAAATGGTCAGGAAGGAGTTACGGCGCGTGCTCAGAGGCTAGAATAGTTGATATCTACTTCCGGGGTATCACTATTGGCCGCTAGGCTATCCCGGAGGTATGGGATTCGAGGTCAAAATTTAAACCGTAGGACGCAGCGTTATCTATCCCAGCGATTGAGCTAGACGCAGCAGACTGATAACGCGGACGTAACGTTACCTCTCTTGCTAGTCCCCCTTATTCCGCAAATCCCAGGACACATGCCGAACCATTTCCTGACAGTGGGAAAGGAAGGTGAAGGCTTTGTGGCAAGGGGTAGCACAGCTAACCCTTCACTTCATTATTGATACAGCCATCGCCTTAGTACTGGGATGCTGCTGGTCTACGCTAGTACGCACAGACGTGTAGTACCCTTATCTATATTGCTAATCACCATGGCGCTCGGTTCTATTATTATACGACCCCTCTTCTCCACTTGCTTTCTGCCTTCCTTCCTGGCTTCCCATCCTCCTTCCGGACTTCCTTCGATTTTAGCAAACCTCACGAAGTTCAATCCTTCCTAGGCACGAAATGATCCTCTAACTTTGACAGGTTGTTCGAGCTAATAGCCTCTAATCTGTAAAGTATGGAACCCAGTGAGTAGTTGGGTACTTATGTACTTACGTGCGGGGGCTTGATCATCGTGCGTGATGGCGGCGCGTGCGGAATCTCATGCCAGTAAAGTTCCTCGGAAATTTTGGCCACGGGGAAGATGCGCCTGTAGCCTGGAAATAAGTGAGTGAATGAGTCAAGACGTGAGAAACGGAATGTGGTGGGTAGATAGCGGGGATATACGAGGATGACGATGAGGAGTGGTAGATACAGAGGAAGGTAGGAGTAGTGGGTAGCGCGATTCTGATAAATTTAAATCAGCGGTTACAAGTTCGGTCCCGGGAGTCTGTGAGCTGCATACTAAAAAGCAGAGGCACGAGGGACTCATTAGAGAATACCAGGGCTCGGCAGACACCGCGTGCTTATTAGAGTTTTTGGTATTAATTTACAAAGCCAAGCACAGCCTGAAGGGAACGAAGGTATTTGTTTTCTAATCATGTTCGCCATTGAGACCGCATTGATAATCTTAGATATTCATTACCCGTAGTACCGTTGGGCACCTACTTCTATCGCCCTGCTTATAGTATATACATTTTCTGATTTGCCTGCACACCAAGTTGCTCCTACCGAAATCCAGCGACCTCTCAAAAGATCCCCCAACAAATTTCATCTGACAACCCTTCAGGAGAACCCTGCTTCTAATTTACAGCGCTTAATTTACAGCTTTTAAACGCAATCGTATTTAACAGTCCACCCTTTTGTATTGTTGGTATCTCAAGTTGGCGGATCCTACGTCGCATATCGCGTGACACTGGAAAGTATCTCTGTTGATGAAAATTCCAAGAAGTGTGAATGAGTCTTAAGATTGAACGACGAAGTCGTGGGCGTGTTTAGGCGTTCTCCAGAATATTCCTAAAATTTTAAATTAAAGGATGCTCAAAGACACACCTTCTAGATAACCCTATTTAGAAGGGCTGTAATCGAATCGTCTGCTAGATCGATGGCTTTAATTAAGTAAATGTCTTACAGAATGGGTAGGGTTAGATTTGGTTAGGGTGCACATGGCATCGGATGGTACGACTCGCACTAATATCTATATACCATTTACGCGTATACATATGTATATGGAAAGTGCGAAAACCGCTCTGATTCCGCAATGCTTCTGGAATAGCCAGCTTACGCATAACTCTGCTACCCGATATCGGAAACGTTCTGCCAGCTAGACTTTCGACGTAGTATAATCCCCGCGGGAGCGTCGGGCAGTGCTTTGCGAAATGAATTACTTATCAACTGGATATCGGAAACCCTCGAGGATAAAGCTCTCGACTAGACACGAGCTTTAAAATTCCCAGTACGATATACATATAAGCACAACAGAGAAGGGCATTGGCCTTTTTAATGACTCTACCGCACCTACTAGAAAACGAGACCGAAAATGAATCCTAACTTAACAGTGCAAAAATTGTCCAGCCAAAATTACACCAGAAAAGCCAGTCCGAGTATTGCCTCCTGCCTATAAAATCGATTCTGACGTACCAAATTATGGAAGTCATCAGAAACACAACAGCTCGTACACTAGCGAGCAATAATCTCAAATGAAAACGCCAACTACAATTACTACGTTCGGCTTGAATAACCCTGTATACAGGATTTCACAATTGAAACGCACTACTCAAATTTGACAATTATGAGAATTTTAAGCACTCACCATTTGGCAACATTGACATTGACAGTGATAATTGTTTTGCAATCTCCATTCGAACTACAATGGACGCTGCATCGTACGGCTAGCAACTTTTATCTGCTGCGTCAATAACCTTATAAAAATTACACAGGACTGTCTATCAAACATTATCAAGCGATACTCAACCATATACTACAAATATCCGTGATGCCACTACCCAATTGAACAGCTCTGTATATATAGAGGGGCAAAAGCTCGTGGTATATAACCGGTAATAGCACAACCGCCTGGTTTCCCACGAGCAGCCAGTAGAGAGAGGGTATAATCCGCTTAGATCGTCTGACACGCACGCCGCGCCACGCACAACATCTCTCTTATTGGATACATAGTGTGCATGAAGATGTATGGTATATACGTGCGTAGGCCACGCATCGAGGAGGCAAACCCCCAGCTATGGGAGTACAGCCAGCGAGTACAAGCCACCGGTAACACTGACACTACTAACAGCAACAACTAACCACCCTTCCGCAAAACCGATACTCAAATACTAGACGCAACTGGAATAAATACGAATAACGCGATGGTACAACCACAAGAGCGCGTTGCGGGCAGTGGGCGCGCAATATCACGCGTGCCAGAATCTGAATGTAGTTATTAACGTACCTCAATATCCTGAATTTGGTGTAACACAATCCCTAGGCGGTCAAAAGTGAATGCTGTTGTTTGTATCGCCGGCTTCATAGCGTTTTACACGGTTGAATCCCGAATATTAATCGGCGATGTTCCGCCATTTTAGCACATGATTTTCACTACGCGAACGTTAGACATGTTTTAATATTTCGCCAGCTGGCGTCGCTGTTACCAATCACGCGCAGCTAGTTGCCACAGTTTGGCGCTGCGAGCGCTCGGCCGAAATTTTACGTTGAATGTGTTGGTCACAGACATGGGATCTGATACTCCTAATAAGGAAGGAAAATAAGGACGCTCCCTCAGTTCTCAGCTACGAAGACATATTATTATAATGTGTCACGAGCGGGCGATAGTCCAAAATCGCTTGCGGATAGATCGGCGCGAAGGTATCGGCTCATACCTACATCGATTGTCACGTCTTTACGCGGCACGTCGCGCGCGGAATAACAAAAGCCAAAGGGATGAGAGTCGAGAGGGTACGCCGAGCATTTTATTACCGACATGGAATAGATATCGTGATGCGGAGAGGAAGAAAAACCTGAGGTTCCCGGCGCGTGACTGTCGTACGGAAGACAAAATGGAAGCGGTAAGAATGAAAGAGGTATGTATATATATATATATATATATACAAAAGAAATAAATAGGTGCATACATGTAGACGACTCGCGCATGCGTCCTTCCTGTCGCTCGTATCACATTCGTCCCCTGTGAACGTAGCCTAAAGCTTCACGCTTCGCTGTGTCCCATATTACGTCCTGTCTCTCTGTTAGCCTAGACCGGTATATTGACTCTGATGTCTCAATTATAAGCAGCTGTCTTCCAGTGCCACCCTATCCCGAGCTTCGGACACTACTATTATCATTTTTCTCCTCCCCTCCAACTTGCCGAAGTTCGAACGAACAACTCCGAGGTGCGAGCCGTAAAACAATGGCGTGACCGGCACATCGTACACACAAACCCCCTGTCGAGCAGTAACAAACTAGTGGCGGTAACGGTTCTGTTCGCGGCGCATAATATCCATGTTTTACATTGACTACCGATCGGCGCGGTTCACTCGTGCGGCGCGGCGCCATGGCGGCATTCACTCACCTGGAAAAATAAGCAGCCACTTTGAATTGCCATGATTCATCGAGGCCTCTTATCGTCCCTACAAATTGTTTTTCTCTTTAACTGGAACCCGTCACGAAATTTCCAAGTAGTAACATTAGCATAGAGATATCGGATAAACCACGGATAATATTCGAGTCTTTGACCGATGTGGAAATAGAGCGAGTAAAATGTTTATGCCGCATAGGACGTTCTAAAAATCACTAAAGTAATTGATCAAATCTCGAAATCTGAAGTCGCACGAAAATTTTGATTTTCCCAGTTGAAAGCAGTTCGCATAATCCGCGGAGGGTGCGTGAGAACCCGTGGGGAACAGGGCCTCGTGCGTGCGAACACCTTCCGCATGTGTGCCTAGAGAATTTGCATACTTATAACTGTTTATAATGTATAATTGACTGAAAGCCACAAGCAGCGGCTCGAGCGAGACTTCCAATTCGCCACGCCAAAGCCTCACGAGCAACCAAATCAGATTAAAGGCTTTGCATTTCGGTTAGCGACCTCTCAGCCGTCACCATTACCCTCCTTCTTCCATTGACAAAGTAGCAGGATTTAACTTTGACGACTTGGCACGCACCAATTGAAACGTAATACTCAGGCATAAACGACTTTTTAAACTTGGCTGTGGCTCGAGAAACTCTTGAAATTCTTTTGCGTGGGCACGCCAAAGCATTGACCGATACTTGGTCCTTGCTGTGACAGGAGGCAGAGACTAAAGTAACATAATCCCGTAAGCAGTAAAAACCGATTCCATTTTGTGCCTACGCGTCCGATCTGAAAACATCTGTGATATGTTGCTTATCCCATTCTTTGATCGGTACTAATAAATAGTATTATGACTAGTATCTGTGTCCATACTTATCTGTGAGACAAAGCATACATACATATATCTAAACTATCTGGACACATATAAGAGCTGGTTGACAGGGTCTCTCGTGTATAATTATAAAGCGTCACGATTTAGAAGCGTGGACGAGATCTCGTCTTAAACGAGTAACGAGCGTGTCTGGCCATAATCCAACTGGTATACATAGTCTGATTAGAATGCCTTGGGGCGTTAACACCAGTGTCTATAGGTATGGAAGAAAGTCGTACAGATTGTCGGTGAGAACTGAGCGTGGATTATGACTGAAGATAAGACGCTCGACAATTCGCAGTGCTCGCTGGGTGATCATGGAATATAGGTCCCTTAGTTATACATGTGTATGTAGGTATGGAGGGGTCGTTGGCGTTTAATCAAAGGGAATAAAAGCCCTAATAAAAGGAACTGGTGCAGTTCATTCTCCCTCTGCAAATGATATCTCAAGGCGAGGCTACTAACCCTGCTGAAAATACCGAGTTCTCCCATCGTCCCTTGCAAAGTGGAACATTAAAGGGAGCAAGGTGTAAAAAAGTAAGATGTAAAACGTACCGTGAACAATGTTCCTTTCCGCGCCATATTCTTTGCTATGCTGAGGAAAGGTCTAGTTAAAAAGAACCTAGAGGGGAAATACCGTGAGTTGAAAGGGTCAAAATAGAGTCTGAGGAATCTGGAATGAAATTAGTAGGGTTGCGTAGCTCGTCTGATCGTTAAGACATGCGAGAGGGTGAATGCGAGAGAAATGATGTTAAGAAGGGATGTAATAAAGATGTTTAATGATTGAGATTTTTTGTCCATTTGAAAGATGGGATACTCTTGACTAAAAATACTTGTGACTGCGTTTTATCCACTGTGGCTAAAAAAATTACGAACGATATACGCCGGACAAGCACGTCGCAAGCCATGCGTGAGATAACACGGTCAGACCAACCGACAACAAATGCGAGCCATTTGCGAAATAACGCATCGATAAACCGTCCGACAAAACGAATGAAAAATCATCCCCTTGAATTCGACCAGGTCGTCGGGCAGACATTATCTTTCCATAGGTCGCGGAAAGACTAACGCTCTACGAAAATTCTTCTACGTGTATACCTCTCGAAGCTTCGTTTCTTAAGGGATGGAGCAAAGGGAGTGAAGTGCTGGACAAGGGTGGCCTGGCATCCCTGGTCCACTTGGGAGCGTCTTGTGCACTCGGTGAAATCGCGGGGGAACACTTACCCTGATAGAAAAATTGGCCGACAACCAAATTGCGTGGCTCGTGTGGACCAGGAAGGATGAGCAGACTTCTACGTGGTAACAGGGGCGTGCCGTCGCGGTGCTTGGGGTGAGAGAGAGAGGACGCTGAGCAAAGAGGAGCTCGAATTGGTAGTAGATGGATCGGCGTCAAAGTGAGGGGTTGATATATATGCATGGTGCACGTAGGTCAACGGGATGGCCTGAATTACCATAAACACGCTAGATAGTAGACTAACTGCTCCTGCACCCTTGCGCACCAGTTTCACCTCCCTGATACACATACACAGCCCTCATGCTGAAAGGTGTGCCTACCTACCGGTGAACGGATAACACGTTCAATTCACGCAGGACTTGGCCAATGCTCGGGAAGATCACAGGGTAACCTTCTCCTTGATGTCCGCTACGAGAACCACCCTTTATCATCCTTTGCTTCCACCGCCGTAGCCATTAGTCGAAGCGGCCTTGACGACCCCTTGCGCTTCGTCATCAAACCAAATTAACGCACGAGTCGCAAAAAATCCACTGACCCGCAAAACCCAAACTTTATGATTTGTATTTTTCCCCAGGGACGTCGAATTCCTTTTTTTCTTCCTTTTACCTTTTTCAGATAGTTGTCTGGCCTCTTACGAAATAATCTGCCGAATCCCAGGACGTTCATCATCTCGCTTGAAAGGCCACTCGAAGGGCCTCCAAGCTAAGATACGGAAGGTCAGATAGGGGCGCCACTAATTCCAAAGATACACAAACCAACAGTACTAAAGGAGCCACTTTGAGAATACATGGTCCAGCTTCGATGCTCGACAGCAATCTGGTATTTGCAGTGAAGTTTGTCAGCTGCCCTATCTGACATTTTATACACTTCGGAATACCCTTACACGTATACAGCATCCTTTTGACTTTCTCTAGGTCCTCAAAGCTTCCGAGCACTATATCAAACCCGAAAGAAATTTACTTAAATTCCAAAATCAATACGCTATAACCACATCGGGATAATTATCACTAGTTAACTGTCTCTACGAATGGACCAATAACGACTAAATGTACTGATCAACCCTTATACGTTCTTTTAAGTACAATTCCATACGTACTTACATGCAATGAGGGTAGATAAAATTTTAAAGATCCATTCTGACCTCGACATCGCTCATCCTGTGTATTATCTCATGCAAAGGTCATTAAACATTTAAATCAGCGCAACGCGCTACATCCCCCTTGTCATTTGCGCTTTTGTTAGGAGGAAAGATAGCCACTTTGTTATTCACATAGGAGAGACCCAGGGTCGAGACGAGAAAGGGCGGAAGGTGAGAGACTGAGTATACGTATAGGGCGAATGTCAGAGAGACCAAGAGACCCAGGGACCTATAGGGGATGCTGCGGGTGCAGCACTCCGTTACTCATTCGCGAACGCGACGTATCGCTCAACAACGCGACCCTCGTCTGTCCTCTGGCGTCATGAATTTACAACCCGAGCAAGCGACCCTGGCTGCAGACTAGTATAGTACTATGTCGACGATAAAGTTCAAGAGATAACATCTCTTCGGTCGGTGGAGGCATTAACGGGGTGACGACATAAAACTGTTCGAGAGGACATCCTCGGTTCGAAAAATCAATGGCAAACCTCGTGACGCAATCGTTTGGATGGGAAATGGATTAGAGTACGCAATGAAAACAGAGGAAAAAGTAAAGCCGAAAGAAAATCTTTTCGGAACGATCGGGGCTTTATTTTCCTTGTTGATTCAACGTGGGAAACCAGAAGGCTGAGTATAGGTTAGGTGTACTCTATATAGAGAATGTCGATGCAATGCACGGTATTCCTGACTCCTCCAAGAGAGCCAATGGAATGTAATTTTAGGATGTACTTCGAATACTCCTCGTCGGTGATGAACTTCTCGTTAGAGTCTTACTCCCTCGCTCTCTCGGTTTCTCTCTTGGTAGCATTGACGAAGGGACTAAACTAATTATGGTTTCCTAATCAGGATATTATTTCGCAGGGATCGTTTGGTAACAGCTCTCTTCCTCATTACCCTGGTATTCAGTTGCTTCGTTAAATTTTGACCGCAATCAGTCATTAATTTATTCTTGCGCAAAGAAGCAATTTGCAGGAACAAGAAGGAATTTATTGATAGTAAGTATGCGTATATGCATACTTATATATATACTTATATCATATATGCTTATTGGCAAATTAAAAATTTTAATATAAATTCTATTTAAAAATTTATAAAATCAATTTTATAGAACCTTTTATCATGACACGAAAATTGAACTCTTTGATTCGCAGACAGGTCAAACTAGCTTTTCATTCGTTAAAACATCGAGAAATTGCGGAATGGTGGGACTGAGAGCCAAGATGAGAGCAGATGACTTGAAAGCAGGATGAAGTCATTATCCGTAAAATTATTTCAGAATTAAATCAGTGAATAAAGGCGTCGACTGCAAGCGTCGGCGAGAAAGAACAAGTTGGAAAGTTCTCGCGGGTTCTTGTAAGGAAAAAAAAGAAAGAAGGGAAATAAGCGAAAGTGAGAATAAAGACGAGGGTGACTCTGCGTATAAAGTGTGTCTTCCTTGGAAGAGAGGATCGAGATGGCCAGGCAATGGAGATCTGATATCTGCTAGAGAAGGCGGAGTCGCGGCATGGAACTTTTAAAAGTTATTTAAATTAAATAGAGTATAGGCGTCGGGACGCGGATAGGGACTCTAGGGTGAAAGAAGGACGAAGCCAAAGGAATACAGCTCGGTAAGGGAGATAAGGTTTGATTATGAGGCTAGAGAGATAGGTAGTGGTAAAATAAGGTAGAGGGATTGATAAAGCGACAACACCCTGGATAAAATATACATCTTTTAAGCCGGGGAATTAAAAGGCACCCTTAATTCTCCTTTGAACCAAGGTGACGTCTCGCTCCATGCTAATCTATATATCTGATACAAAGAAACTTCCCCGCTTCGAAAATTTACCGAGGGATCCTCCCCTAATACTCCAGACTATAAGATTTTCTCTAGCCACTATATTTCCTCTAAGGGCAATTTTCCCCTGGGCTCGATAATAGCTCCCTTTATGTTTTTTACGAGCGCATCTACTACGGATGCGCAAGACTGCTCTTAATATTTGGCAAAATGTTCTTCGTTCGTATCCATTATAGCTCATCTACCTCCACCAAGTATTACAAACAAAGCTCCTTGAATATTTTCAGAATCCACGATCACCGTAAAACTGTCCTGGAAATCCCTGTGCAATCTTGGAACGGCGCTCGGTGTAGGTTCGTGGCGCTGATTGTGAGTGTTATAGATTGACGATGGATCGAGCAGCACGGGGATAAATAAAGGGGCATTAAGTTTCCAATAAAATTGAAGTAACGACGCATTGACGCAGCCAGTGACGCTACCCTGAGACCCTCCTAACAAGAACCCATAGAGTCCGAGGAATTCTAGTTACAAGAAAGTTTGGTCAGTAATGGCAGGATGAGCGAAAGAGCGCGGAAGGTTCTCAAAGTTTCGGTATTGTTTTACGGTTTTAATACTCTCCATTAATGCGAGTCTCTTCAGCTCTGGGAAAACCCGCTCTTAACGATAAGTGATTCCGTATGCGCCGTTGGACGGACGCTCGGCGTCGGCAGGCAGGTACTTTTCTGCTTGTTTAATTTTACCGGCTATAAAGTACAGAGCTAACGCGTTTCCATAGTCGCTTACGACTCTGGGGAGAGCGAGCGTCGGGACGCTCGTCGACTAAAACGAAGTAGAGACTCACAAAGAACCGACGCGACGATGAGGAGTGGTATAGAGATGTAAAAAAAGTACCAGAAAAATAGAGGGAAAATGAAAAAAAAAGAGTGGCAGGGGCAGCAGGAACGTAATATGGCCTCCGAGGGGTAGTAATGCAGGAACACGTAAAACACGCGTTGGACTAACGTTTACACACAATCTTTGAGAAATACAAAGGGACCGCTTGAGCTTTTTTTTGTTGGCCAGCACTCGTTAGTCCACAGGGTTATTAAGACAATTAATAAAACGTCGGCACTGCTGTCGGCAGATGCCCCCGTTGATACTATCCCATTGGTCCTTTCCTTCTACATTATGCTGGCATCGAGTATTTCTTTGGAGAGCGCCTACGGCTGGAACAATTAAAGATTGTATTACTAATTAACATCTGCCTCGCTCTTAAAGTCGTCTCTTTTCTTACGTCTGCCGATTCTTGTGTGACGTTCGTATCACATTGTTAATGTTCCTCTGATTGCGTGGCTAAAGAAATCTTATTTTCCAAGTGCTTCGCAGGAAATTAAATTCCTCATCATTTTCGGTAGAATAATTCGCAATTTTTTTCAATGAAATAATTTTTTTCATCAAATTCGCTTCGTTGCACGAATATAAAGTCTACTTCGCGAAAGTCGAATCCGAACATCTGATTTGTCGCAATTTCTTCCGAAAAGGGTTCTAACGTCAATCTGTTCTTGCTTTAGGGATTGATTGCGAACAATGACGTGCCCCTTCTTTTAATTGAGAAACCAGACTCTTCTCGACAATGGATCTGGAGCGTGGACCACTTTTTTTTTCATGGGGTCGTTTATGTTTCGTCTCGTCACCAGAAGGCGTCCCGACGCGCGTGCCACGGTCAATAGTTTAACCGATGCTGGGTTATCGAAAGGGCAAGTGTGAATGGCGAGGGGAGCCCCTCCCCCCACCCCCCCCCTGGTTGTAATTTATGGGAGAAGTTTTGATATACTGCGCATTTAGGGCAGAACTTTAAAATATTAAAATACAACGGTGATACGATAGAGGCACAAACGCCTCGAAGATTTATCACACGCTGGCTCTGATATACCGAAGCGACACATGGGGTGAACTACCCTCGCATCAACCATCGGCCAGACTACGTCGATGAATACATTGACAGGTTTAAAAGTTCGCCATACTTCAAATACGACTTATACTGTATATACTATATATCCGCCTAAACCTTTAAATCCACCCCGAAATGATTCCTTAATTCTAAACCAATGAGTAGCCTAATGCGTATTTGACTGTGTAGTTTTTAACGCCTACCAATATCGAAAAACACTCATCAAACCATTTTGAATGGTAATAAAAAAGTTTTTATTAAAAAAAATCTCAATTTCCAAATAAAAATTATGTTTCATGAAAATCCACGTGCAGATAATCACAACGGCTCTCCGTTGGATGTGACACGAGTATCGTTAGATCATAAAGCTGATTGATGGACGATATCGCAAGGGACGTAAAACGCCCCCGCGAACATATGGGCGCCCGTATGAAAACGAGCCAGAATTTTAGATGTCGTCAAAATTTCGCCACACCGAAATATTGTGCTGTGTTCTTTCAGCAGAAAATAAAATCATGAATTGCACGAACGGGAAACTGAACACCGAACAGGGTTTGTCTTTATTACAGTCGCCCTCGGTGCGAGACAATAATAAAAAAAAAAACTGATTCAACCGGCGAAAGAAAAAAAAAGGGAGAAAAAAACGTTTATGAAAAGAGAGAGATAGTGAAAGAGCAAAAAAGGGGGAGACACAGAGGGTAGAAAGGTTGAGAGAATTATCTCTGTCCCCCACTGGCAACCCTCGTATACCAAAACCCTCCCTCTCTCTGGGGTACTGAACGACCCCGACGTTGCGGAAAACGCCTGGCATGTGCGACCGCATATGGCGCGTGGCTTCCTATTGTTAACGGCGCGGCTTACCTAACTGACTTTATGGTTGACCGTATTCGATGTGTCTACCATGTCAGACACGACATGTGTGCAAGGTGCCTTAACGATTCATTCATTGTTAATAACTATAATCAATGAATGTAACGTTTATCGTAAATTTTTATACCGAACCAAAAAAACACCCCGCGTAATTGGTTCGCGTGTTGACACTCATGTCAGTTACAGTTTCTATTACAGACGCCGTCGTAGCGGAAAGTCAGAAATTTCTACAGAGAATAACGGACGAACAATTCGACCCGCTAACACGCGATGTTACCGATAGCTGTGTATACCTTGAGGAAACGAGGGTAGCAGAGCACGAAGCTAGTGAATAATTAGAAAGAAGAAGAGCAAAGAATCACTTTTAACGTATGAAGCTTAAGGGGCATCGCGAGCTGTGAAAGGCGGGTTAAAAATTCTCAAGGGTGCTCGCAGGGGTGACGAAGAAAAATATGCGAAGGGTCCGGTAATTCATAGCGGAGATGGCATAGCAATCAGCCATAAAGGGAAACTGGGACAGGACATTTAAATTATGCATTCCCCGGGAAGAGGTGAGAGGAATCGGCCCTGCATAACCAAAACGTACAAATCAATACCCGCCATCGCGGAACTCCCTTTCAAACTGTGAGTTCGCATCCGTTCAGCCGAGTTCACAGGGTGCCCGAGCGTGTTGCACCTACCGATTATTGACTGCATCTGCGAATATATAATGTCTATATACATACACGTATACCGTAGATATAAATATATACAATATACTGCACGGACTCTATCCGCTGATCTCCAAGCCTGTTCCGTCATTCAAACGGACATGACGTACTCTGTTTCGTATATCGACCTCCGACATTCGAGCTAACTTTACACTTCTACATCTTGACCTTTTCTACCTTCATCCCCTCCATTTCCCTGTCTATCCGACAAGACTCACACACTAGTCTGCCTCGTCGCCTATCTATCCAACATCCATGCTAGTACTCTAATACTCTGATAGTCTAACTCTACGGCTTACATAACTGACTACCTGATTCTCTCGTCGTGTCCAACCCCGTCGTAACCCAGAGCGACTGTATTTTGGTGGTTAATGTATTTAGCTTCTGGATAATCAAACAAACATTGTTTGGAGAGTTACGAAATGCGGCGGACTAAATGGAGTTAGGGACTGACGCTGAACTCGAACGCTCGGGAACGTCACGAGCCCGAGAACGGAAGTGTTTTGGCAGCCATCGTCAGTCTCTCCCGTTAAACGCATTCGACTAACTGCTCCTAAGCGAATGACACAGATTGGCTCACGCAGCCTGACAGCATGTATTTCCTTGATTTTATCAAATTACCTCCCCCCGCAAACCCACCGTAACTTATAGACAGCCACTTCAAACGGGAAACGTGGATCTGGAGTTATTAAAAGCTTTAATACTGTTACCAAGAGTCATTGCCATGATTAAAATGTTAATTGTCAAATAAAATCCAGGATATGAACAATGTCATTTGATATCATTTTATTTGATATCTCTATGAATTCTGATCAATTGCTTCATCTGTTATTCCGCTATTTTTTAATACTCAATTATCATGCATTTTGAGTGGCGTCCGGTAGTAAACCTATCGGATACATAGTAGCGGAGCTTATTGTATAATTGATGGGACGCAACCCGGCTGATGCCAGGTTATAACGACTCTACTACGGGAATAACCGAATATGCGATGTTGCAATGGGGTAAAATTTTGTTGCATCGGAATGGCAACCAGTTTCGCTCGGTCGGATGGTGTATATTAACGTGATGTGGTTATCGGTAAACGAATTATCGCGAATTAATATTAGTCGTCGTAATTGAACAGATGGGCGGTCGATTCCATTAACGCTTTGTTCCGTCTCGTCAGATGTACTTGTGAATGACATCAGTAGTCTGACTATATGCTCGAGTATATGGATAAGAGGTATTCTTGAATTTTTGCAAAGTGAGGGAAGCGGGAACGGCTAGATAATATTTGCATCATTCTTTCCTTTCATCCGTCTCGTACCCATTCGTTCGTCTCAACCGATTGACAATGCCAGCCCAGTGAGTTTCTTTTCCTAAGAAGTGGGAAATGTCGATAAGAACGCCGTTAAAAATCTATTACGAAATCCATTCTACAGGATGTCTTTAAACTGACTTGCTAACAGGGTAAAAAAAGTTTTCAAAATGTTACATGAAGATTATATAACTCACGATTTTCGGAATATACAATGATTTTGTATATACAATATGTACATTGTATATGATCCATATACGTTTTTAAATATACACATACATATAGTTTGACAATATTTCGTTAAATTTAACATCCTAACGACCAATAATGTATATTGGATTGTAATACGATTGGGATATCTGTATGATTTACGCACGCGATATTCCACCGGGAAAAATGACGTTTTGATTTGAACCCACGACGTGAATTGGATTTGAAGTTTTCGCCTGACATCAGGATCGTGTTAGAAATGGGTTCAACGTGGGGCTACCGGTTACATCGGATCTAAATGGAGATGTTTTAGAGTACGAGATCTGATTTACAATTGGCTTGAAGTTGGCGATAAGTTTTACTGCACCAAGTATACCTGTCAAGTATGTCAACACTGCGCTTTCATAACTTGCTGAATATATATAATACACGTCCGATTCATCGGACGCCCAGCGGATGTAGCGAAGCTTGTCGTAATTTCCCAGGCAAACTTATATCAATTATTTACATGGGAAGCCTGCACCAGTAAACAGTATATACCAACTTGCATTTTTCTAGGATCTATACTACCTTCGTGTATGCATACCAGATACTTCGATCGTAGCTACTATACTTCAAGCTTAACAGCTGACGTCATGTTGCTGTACGGATTTTCGAGGATAGTCAGAGGTCTCGAGTGTACGTTGCGTGTCACGTGCACGCGTCAGTCTCATTCCCACTACTGCATTTGACAGGACACACGTGGAGCTTTCCCATGGATGTCAAGTCGTGTGTCCCGCCCGTCAGAGATGCGATCACGATTCAGTAGGTAGTTAGTCGATACAGACATACGTATAGAAACTACGAGATTCCACGTTGTCAACGTTGAATTTAAATACCATACGAGTGGAGGTTGGATTGCGTATACGTAAGAAAAAAAATATATTCCTCCCCTAGTGAAAAAAAAAAAGAAAACGAAGGGATTAGAATTTCTACTTTAATCGTGCCTATAGACGGCCTTAAGGCTCGGGGATAAAATAGTAGAGGAGAGCTTGATAAACGACGGTGCGTTTTGCGGAGAACCTAGAGTAACTACTAATCCCATGACAGAAAGGAAAGCTACGGATTGCTGTGCTGGAGAAAATACGTATCCATGACCGAAGCTACTTGTCCCAGGGTGGTTTTTGACTCGTTGCCAAAAGTCAGGCTTGTTTCGTACTCCGTATAGATCCTGAGTAGGATGTACGCGCACTCTGCACGCACTGGGATTACCGTTCGGTGGGTCTGAGACTACGTCAGGATTTATGATTGAAGCTGTAGCTATGCTCATGGTCGTGGAAGACGTAGGGTGAAACAAAAAAGGGGAGGGTGGAAGGGGGTATAAAAAAGAAACATAGTAACGGGATAGAGACGAGCTCGTAAAATTTGGCATCTGGCATTGAACTTCTCTCTTTCTCTTTTCCCTCTATCTCTTCTCTGTCTATCTCTCTCTCTGTCTCTCTATCTCTATCTCTTATGTACTCTTGCCTCTTCGTATTTCAGAGTTCTCTGCCACTGCAGCGCATCGTTCTGCTACGCTAGGCTCGGAATAGATTCATTCCCCGTTCACTTTACTGCCAGGAATCGGAGTTCCGCACTGTCTGACGTCAAGTGGTCCTAGACGAACGTCTTTATGGACTCTGAGGCTTTTTTTTCGATCTCCTGCAAATACTTCCTTGCGTATGTGCATCCTGATCCTATGACTCTCCTTTGCAATTTCTCTCTCCGTGCCTTTTCTTACTTTAGAAAATACGTGCTGTCGAGCGAATCTACATTTTTCTACATGTTTACAGATTTCTTTTATCTCGGTTCATTCCTTTCACGTACCTCAGCTTTAAACTCTTTTTCCATACGTTATGTGAACTTGGGTACGTACCAGGACTTGTTTTATTAGTTTTCTATAAAATTACACAAAGTTCATAGATAACTGTATACCAGTCACGAAATTTCAAATAGACAAGGTTAACTCGTTCGTGATCCATGAGCTAAATCTTTGATCCATAGATCCTCGATCGTGAACCTTTATAGGTACTATAGATAACCGCAGCCATTTACGCGATATCCAATCGAAATGTAATCCCAAAGTGACCGCAATTATTACATTGCTTTTCGAGTTATATACGTATAGGGGTGTATATATAGGTATACAAACAGTAAATTTCACGAGCCATTTTGTAACAAATTCCTGATCGTTCGATCCGACCAATAGTAGCGAGATTCGCCTGGAGGAAGGTAAGTCGGAAGCTAGAAAGGGAATTTCCGTGATCCTGTAAAATTGAACGTCGCGGCGACGATAGTAACGACGGCAATTACGTCCTGACTTTCCGAGTTATCAATATGTCATATAAACCGAAGTTAGTTGAACCATTGAATCGCGAAAGGCATGGGGCAGAAAGATCCGAGAAATTACGAGTTCCATTAATAACGTTGGATCCGAGGAACTCTAACCGAACAGGGAACGCGAAACGCGGTCGTATATTCTATACCTATATAGTACGTACTGTACTCGCAGTGGAGAGAAGAGAATGTATAGCCATACATATACAATATAGATATAACGGACACCATATATTTACTATAGGGAAGTTCACTGTTTGTTAGGAGAATGAGAGAACGAAGTGACGGGCGTTTATAATTTTTTATTTTTATTATCTTTTTTTTCCGTGGCATACCTATATTAGATAGACCAAGCTCGTAGAATTCGCTCCGTAAAATTTCACGGCTATTGTAAACTCGATAAATAGGAAGGTTTGTGGCTGCTCGATTCGCGGTTACACTCCATAGAAGAAGGTCGTATCGCGTCCTGACCGCATGATCGGCAAAGTTGTTAAAAGGAACCAAGTGGAAACTTGACTGGTTACCTTCCCTTGGCAATGCAAGAAAATGGGATTTTCTTGGAAATCTTTTTCAGGAAGTTTACACGTTTCGATCGTCCAATCCGTATGACTGTATCGATCCGGTCCTAAGAGAAACATTCTCACGCTCATAGATACAGACTCCACACCATATACATATGTATATCTATATACCGTCGTCTACAAAGTTACGTTGCCGAAGTCATATAACTTTCATCAACGTTAACCTTTGCCATTAGCATCACATTCAATCTTCGAAATATTTTTAACGTCTGCCGACCTTCTGCCCACGTTTCAGGGCAACCCTCGAAAGGTTATATGAAAATAAGTGAAAAGTCCATGTAAAAAAAAAGACCATTACCCTCATGATGGTTGGGCAATACCCATGCAAAAAGGGGTAGTGCGAGTATCCCCCTTCCTTTATAAGTCGGCGTCCCATGATACCTTGCGGCTGCTGTGCTGATGGTAGCGAAAAAGTGGTAAACGGAGAAGCCATTGTGAACGCACCTTAACGCCCGGGTAACGTCGTTCCTTCGAGAGAGAGAGAGAGAGAGCAGTGTATACAACCATGTATAAAAAGTTATAAGAGGAAATGCTGGCCTCAAGAGTGGCTGTGCTAGCTAGCGCCGATGTATGTAACCCGGGCACGGCTTCCGAGGAAATGGTCCGTGAGGTTTCCCCATATCCCTCGCCACCTCACGAAGCTCACGGTCCGTACCTTATACCTCGTACGTCATACCACCCCATACTACAAACTACTGATACGTAGAGAGCGGCAGCGACCGAGTGTGTACTTAATGTAACTATCTAATACGTGTAACGCTGGAGGCAGCAAGAGTCAAAAGTCAGCAGCCAAGAAGGGGTAGTTGAGCTACGAAGGAGGTTGTGGCGTTGTGGGCATATCAGGGAGCACGACGTGCATCCTCATCCCAAACCACGAGGAGTATAAGGGTGATATTTTGATATATATATATATATAATATATATACACACAAACACATACACACACACATCTATCGCACCACACCCATCCTGACATTTCTACGCTCTAGGTTACCTACGTGACTACGTGCACGTATCTGTCCATGTATCTACCGCATTCTGATCTCGTTGCCAACCGAGAGAAGAAAACTTAAGTGGATGTCGCCAGCATTCGGATCCACTGTCCCCTGGTGCATTCAACCACGGTTATTTGGAGTCCTCATCCGCAACCGTTGCATCTTCTTGATCTTTCCACTCTACCTGGACCACTTCTTTGGCTGCCATTGTATTTCTTTTGACCGACGCTATTTCTCTTAATCTACGCAGCTTCCTGTTGTTTCGAAACGCGTGGTAAACTGTTATTTTAACGTGGAGAGGGAAATCGTGAGGGATGCTGCTGTACAAAGGACTAGTAATGTTATCTTGGATACGTTCAAGAACATCGACCCCTACCGTAAACCACTCAGAGTATCCGATCGGAGCAGGAACTTGCGAAATTCGCGCGATCGCGAGAATAATGGGCTGCCACCGTTTCATGGAAGAATATCCTTGGATAGGTGGGGTGGTTTGGGACGTTATTAAATCACAGGGGTTGAAGATAAGGGGGTTCGGTTGGATGGCGAAGGCGGCAACGGTAATACTATGGTGGTTGGTTCGCGCTGCATGGTTATAAATCGTTTCAGTCATATCCGTAACTATTCCGATTTTCCGCTTCCCGTGGTTTTACCTCGAAACTTCGGGCGTCGCGACGCCATGGTGCATATGAGCTCCCTGCACCTGCTCTGCCTATATACTAAGCATTTCTTATAGGTATATGTAGTATACATACTATATGTATGTACCTATGTCATTCGTTTATTTACTCTAAACGTATGCATGTAGCGCTACTCTGAAATCTCTCGAAATGCTCCAGAACTGTCTGGATCAGTACGCGTCCATGAACCTGAGCCGCGTCCCTAGGTAGTACGTATTCACTCAACAAGATCTGACCGAGCGCGCAAATGCACATTCGAACTCTGCCACGACTGGAAATACCTTCATATTTTACGGGGCTATTCAATCGGGGCACGAGAATTGCGCATTGACGGGCACGTATTTACCTAACCTGCCCACATCAAGGTACATACGTACGTAGTCAGAGTACTGCTTGTTTCCTGTGACTTTTCTGTCTCTTCGAAATACTTGATAAAGCGAACATTCTACGAGAGACGCCGACACGAGAATTTCTCGACGAAATAGAATAAAATTCAATATAAGCATTCCTTACAGATGAATTTATCTGATATTTAAATACGAGTGAAAAACGCACCTCTAACGAATTCGATAATGCAACGATAATGACATTATTAAAAATGTGAAAATTCTTTGAAAATTTTCAAACGCGTTACGACTCCCCGTTATCGATGTGTTATCGCGACAATTCACTCGCTATCCGTTGTGGACTTTCGATATCGTGGGAGAGTCCGGAGTACGTGGGAGATTGGCTTGGTAATCCTAAGAGAGAGAAATAATTTCTCTCTGTCTCTTGGATTCTGATACTATCCACTATCACGTCCTCTTTTATCTCTCTCCGCTCGTTTTATATCCCACGACTGTACAGACGCGTTCATGAACGAAACGCAGTACCGCGGTATTTAATTAAAAACGTACTTTTTCATAGCTTAAGACGCCTCTTCATCTATCACCAGGAAATCGTGTATATTCGTTAGCAAATCAAAGGAAATGGAATAACGTTTCAAAATCAGAGCCCAAGTTATACCTGTATCTGCGGTACGGGACATGTAATTTAAACTTAAACGTTATCCAATTCATCCTCGTAGTCTCAAGTGACACGTCAACGGGTCGACGTAACTTTAATCGTCGTTTTGAATCGAAGGTGCTAAAGTAACGCGAATCCCGATAAACTTTTACGTTAGTGTCGTAAGGAAGTAGGAGTGTATAAAGGCAGCTTGAAAGTATGTTGACAAGTATAAAAAATAAGTGAAAAAAAATATAAATAACAAAAAAGAGGAGAAAAGAAATAAATCATTTTTAGGTTAGAATACCAGTGAGAACAGTCGAGGTACCGCCAGCAGTTTGAGTGGTGGAGTTTGACGGATTCCAGCTAGTTTACCAGGACGAGAGACGATTTTTGCCAAAGTGGGAGATCCGAGTAAAACAGGAAGAGACCAAAGAGCCTAAAGAAAGAGGGTAGCGGGCCTATACTTCCATAAGAGAAAAATGAAAAGGCAACGCTGCGTAACCGCAGCCATGCTGCATCGATTCGATCACTCGCGCGTGCAGCAACCTCGCTGCATATGTTCACGTATGTCGCCCTTGCGGCGTTTCATGGTACTTCGCATTCTCTGTCGCATTTTTTCTCTCTCTTTCCGATTTTCTTCACCGCTACCTTCGCCCATTGTATTCAATTTCGACACGCTCTTGCCACTTAAAAATTCTCTCCCTGTTAGGTACAGTGGTTTCTCGCTGTGTATAGCACAGCTCTGGCTATTATCATAGAATATACTCGGTCCAGTTGGTTCGCATCAGATGAAATCGATCCCGCGCTCGTTTGCTGGATATTACATACGTACCTGTACGCTACATACGATCTTGGATCAACAGCGGCGGCTTAAAGCCTGATTCAATGGCTTTGAAAAGGTTTGAATTTCCAGTAGGTAGCAGCAGAGACGCTTCGACTGTACATTATATTCATGCTATGGTATATCTTTACGCCTTTTGGGAAATGCATTAAAATTGCGAAGCATACTGACCGGTGAGAATGCAACGTTTAATACCTGGACGTACATAAAATATTCAATGTGACGGGAGGATTGGGTGGCGACTGAATAAATAGAGCCGGAGTAAAAGGGTGAAACGGTAGGGATGTTTAATCGGCATTAATTCCTGCATCGTAGCACTTCACCAAATGCCAGAACGCGAACACAGTTTAAATTCTCTTGCAGTTATATTTATACGTAGGTCTATATATGTACATATATAAATATGTATGGTATACACACCAGCTCAGTCTAATACAACCGTGAACTATTCGATATACGAAACTTGATTTTATTCGAAAGAATTTCACGCAGAGTTCGATGAATAAATTTCAAATTTTCTTCCTTTCGTTTTTCGATTATTCCTCTTTTTTTCTACACTTTTATCGACCGTTCCGCAACGTTGTCGTTTTGCCAAAGTAAGTCGGGCGGTATACATTTTGACCAGGACTTTTAGATCTGCAAGGAGCGACGTATCGTACAATATACATATTTAGTAAGGAGTAACGTCTCGCGTAAAGTATCAGACGGTGCAGCACACACAGGCTGTAAAGTCCGATTTACAGCCGATCCGGTGGACAGCGAAGAGGAGTCGAGCGAAACTGGAAAACTGTTACGGTAAAAATAGAACTGACGTACAGGTGGTCTGCAGTAAAATCATCAGAATTTTATTTATCTGTTACACGAGGGAAATTACCTCGTTTATGGGAAGCAACGTTTGCTCTAGTCGACATTCACTTTAAATTACAAACGACCATCCCTGATAGGACGTGGTTTCATACATGGTCGTAACTCGATGGTTTATTGGAAAGGTATCTAGATTTTATTAATCCAAGCTCCACCTAAAAATTAAAGCGCTTGTATATACCGTTATTCGATATTCCAACATGAGTTCGTTAACCCCAAAGCAGCATTGCATAATTATCGAGATCAAACACCTTGTACGTGTCTATCAGTACCTTAAGGGCTGACGCTAAGTAGATGCGCCGATTTCGGGAGGGATTTCAAAGCGTCTACCCGTTAAGCTGATCGCATTTAAATCGAGAGAATTTCCCGCCGCGTATGCAGACCTCAGGAAGACGACGGCGTTCTAGTCTGCGCCTCCTGGGGGAAATCACATGCCTCCCAGTTTTATGAGCGCTCCCAGTCCGCCTCCTGCCACCCCTGGGAGAGGGTCTCCCCCTATCTCAACATAACCGTGCCCAGTCCCTACTGTCCCTCCCAGGTTCTGTTCTTCTTTCTCTGGACGTTCCTGAGATCTCACCGGATCCCAAGAGGAGACAAAAACGTAGCGTAACTCCGTTTTCCCGTATCTTTGTCTTCAAAGATTACAGCGGCGATATGCTTCGATGTTTAAAGCGATCACAGGTCGGACTTTTTTTCTTGTGATCCTCGTAAAACCCTATAGAATATTATAGGACCACCCCTAGCCATGGTACACGTGGAGTTTTAGGACCGTGGCTCGAACCGTACTTTGCTCGGCTTTGACTTCAGGATTATTCAGGATCTCCAAAAGCTCTATTGGATAGAGGGGTTACAATCTTTTTGAAAATACTCCTTAAGTATCCATTTCGTTGACTTATATATCCTAGTGCGTAGATATAATTTTCCCTGAGTGGTTTATAAGTATACGTCCAATATATTTCCATACCTGGTCCAGGAGTCGTGAATTTTTTTAAATTTCAGATTGATCGGTTATCTGAAATTTCTTGAAGTTTCCGAAGTTGATTCTTCGAGCAGCGAATGAAGTGTAAGATAAGGTAGTGGCGGGCACTGGTATCGTATCAGCAATGGTAGAGATAGGTGCACCTACTTCGGCTTCTACCAAGCGTAGAGATCGATGGCTGGAATATTGATTGACTCTCGTACTCTGAATTTCAGGTTCCCGTTCAAAATACGATCCAGTCGATTCTGTATGTTAGTCACATCCACCTTCATCCTCCTCTTACGTACCCATTCCCATCTAGCAGCTATTCCTTTGCTATTATCACCCTGGCTGCTGGAAACCCTCCCCTTAGGGTTGCCCGTGCATATTTACGCTACACGTCTCGCTTTCGGAAGTACCCGGTGAAAGTCGGAGGGAGAAATGAATGAGTGGAGAGAAAAAAAAAAGAAATGAACAGGGAGAGAAGGTAGATAGCATATAGATAGGATGGCGGCTAGAGAGAATCAAGGGTGCTTCCTAGCGAATAAAACTGAAGAACCCTTCCCATTTCCATGCGTATACCTTTGGGGCACAAACACAACCAGCAAACCAATTTACAAAATCTTCGTCAGTTTATCGAATCACGCGCGTCGTGGCTGTCTTACATAAGATACTGCTGGATATATTCACCCTTCTTTCTGAAGATCTCTTTGGATCGGGGGAGGGCGAGATCTGTGTGTGTACGGGATTTAGCGAAAATAAACTGTGCTCCCTGTAGTACGGGACCCACCTAAGGGGTTGGTCTGGAGATACTTTACGAGTCTGCTTCTTGTTATCGTACGCGCACAGCATGGCATGGCCGACACTTGCACTTCTAGGGTTACACGTGGAATATGTTCCCTTTCACTACTTTCTTTCAATAAGACTTCACCGTGTCCTTTCCTCATATTTGTATTATATTGCGTCTCTTTTTTAACTTCCTGCCAATTTCTGACACCGTCTCTGTACGTTAGGTATGCTGGGGGTACATGACGATATTGAAACGTCTGACAAGTAAAGTCGAAATATTTCATGGTAGACATTTTAAATTCTTTTCAAGGTACTGCGCGACTACTGAAATAATCATTTTTTTCTCTGTAAATTACTTTTTTCTTTCTTTTTCTTTTCTTATTTTTCTAAATATAAAATTTGTTTCGGGATTGCTATTATAGTCAATGGAATTATAGTACATACGTATGCCTATATGGTATATTATTATAATTATCTAGGCCATACGTAAGTACCAAGAAAAAGAATCGTAAGCCTTTTATCGATATTAAAGAATTGTAATAATTGGAAATATGAAAATAGTCCGAAAAAAAGAGTTAATAGATTCATTGAACTAAAGCACGAGGTAACTAGGACTGAAGAAAAGTTGGCTCTGAAATTGCTGTGAATTAAGGGAAGTTAAAAAGAATGGAAGAGCAACCCCTTCATATCTTTCCATTTTCTTATTCTTTCCCTTCCACTTTTTTTTTCTTCTATTCAGGTACATACCTACATAGATGGGCTTGGGGGGAGGGGGAGGGGAGTTGGTCACGAACGAAGCAGGAACGGTTGGCGTGCCTCGAATCGCTTATGATATTGTCTCTCACCCGACTTACCCCTCGCTACTTCTCTGTGAGATTATCTTATAAACCGAGTTTTTTTTTCCATCGAATAATCAATGTCGCTTGCAGCTAGCCCCCGGCGAACCGTTCACCTGACTGGCATTCCTGAACACCACAGTTCGCAGCCCCAGTTCTATACTGCCTTGCTACTCGTTCCATCCTGCTTCCTCCTTTTCATCCCTTATCTTCGTACCCGTCTAAACCGACCCCGAAAGAATCTCTATTATTAAGTATCGACCCTTGCATACTCTCTGATGATCATAAAAAAATTATCCTTCGAAGGATAACAAACTCAAAGAGAAAAACTTTGTCCCTCGACACTCATAACACCATATTATTACAAATATCTTTAAAAATTGCGATATATAACATTTCTATACCATAGTTATATTCAATAGGTTTACTAATGCGAGCTCACAAAACGTGCTTAAGGCTGCCATTTCAAAACAGCTGTTCCCCACAAAGCAATAAGTATCCTTTCTTCTGATCTTTTCGACTAATTGTAAGTCAAACAGTCATCGTAACTTCTTTACGATGCGTTAATAACAACGCAGATTAACGTCCCCATAAGTTTTCAGGTAAATTCTTAAAGCCCGGGCTAAACTAAACAACAGACTCGCTGCTTGGTGTCTTTACGGGAATTAAGATTTTACTACAGTTTCATGCATTTCTGAAAGCGCTATCGTAATGCTTCCTACTGTACGTATCTCCTATAACCACCGACTGTACCCATTTCGGCTCGGAGTATTATGAGATCGAGGGTGGGATCCTTTCCCCTTGGCTATTAAACGTGCGATGCTTATTCCGTAGCGCCATCCGGCAACCTTAGACTCTTCGAAGCTCCTATAACTCCTCGTATCTGGAGCAAGAGGCGTTAGCCGTGTGGGATGGTGCATACTTGATGAGTAACCACCAACTTTGCACTCCTGCACAATATCGCCGAGGAATTAACCCATCCCTTGACAGTCGCCCCAGCCCCAGGGCGCGGACCGAGTCACGGGCGCAAAGTGTCCCGGTAAAAGATTTAACTTCCATTAGAGAGTATAAAGTGTGAGGAACGTCGTGGTGTTTAATGGGATCCTCTTCAGTGGAGCTTGGACGTTTCCAAAATGGCCACGCGGCTGCGGCAGCACCGTCGCTCCTTCCTCGTTCTCTGTGTCACGAAAAAAAAGGCGCCAGCGTTCCTGCGCCACTGAAACGAAGACTGGAGTGATGGTAAACTGGACAAAATCGTGGCTATCCTTCCGTCTTGAAATTACCATGCAAAATTCGCCGCTCGTATAAGGGTGGATGCCCTTTGATGGCGACTTGTGACAGGATCTCCCCCTACCTACCGCTATATCGTTACGTACGAAGGGTAGAAAAGACGAAGGTTCCTTTGGGCAAGCAATTTTCTCGCTACAGGCTCTTCTTTTATAGATCGCTCACCTCCTCCCTTTAAGGGATGACACGGTGCGTTACCATGTTACTTCCCCTATAAAATATGTATATTAGTGTGCGTTTCGGGAAAGGCACGTAAACAATATCCGCGCTTGACTGGGACCTGGGGGTTGGAGGTTGGGGGATGCCATGCCACCCTGCTCGAGGAGAAGGTGCACGAGGACGGAGGTTGTAAGGTCGGAAGTGTGTATGTCGAGCACGTACTGGTTTGATGTTCCCAATATGGCGGACTAGATGTACACCTATACGATATATATGCACGAATACACGGACTCACCCTTGCAAATACATATTTTACCACCCCCTTTACAAAAAAGCCGAGCTAAGTGATATCATTTTGGTGACACGAACAGTTTCGCATTCGCGATTTTTTTGCTCGTACAACAATCCTTGAGGAATCCTATATATCGAGTTGCTGAGATCGTAATAAGGGATGATTTCCTGTTTTCATTTTTAACCATTTTCTTTGTACTGGTCAGTATCCTTGTAGAATTTATATCCCTCGTCGATTCCCAAAGCAATTTTCTTCCCTGTCGACGATCAAAATAACCTAACCGGGTAGTTTTGTTATGTTTAACCCGCATTAAACGAAAGTTCTTTGAGGTGTAACGCGATCCCGTCGTACCCTCGGCCTGTTGCCTACGAGATAGGAAACATTCTCTATGGGTGGAGCGTTGTCGCCTATTCGAACACGAATTGGTACCCACCGGGACGTATACAAACATCCGGACCGCTTTGCATTACACGCGCAGTAATAAGCTTCATTTGCATTCCGAGCGCCGTAGCGAAACCGTGGCGAAACCCTGGCGAATGCCAACAGTTGCAGGAGAATAAAAATCCCGAGAATAATTTCTGACGCATGTGTCACCGGAGAAGAGGGAAAAAGGGATAATGCTCTACTATCCTGATAGCCCTGAAATTCTCTCACTATGCTTGTTTCAACAATAGCGATTATGACATTCGCGACAGTGGTTCAGGACGGGATCGCCTTCGTCGTTTCGTGTAAATGAAACTGCAAGCTTAAAACAATCGTAAGGCTCGAGCCTGGTGCAAGAAGATGGCGCCGATGTAAAAATGACGGCTTTCTATGGAACTTGACTCGCAAGGCACGACCATAGCCTGATAGTACCCGTGAACATTGAAACGTTGAAATCGGATCATGGGAATAAATGAGGTTTGGCGTCTTCGAGCTGTTCCTGGGGTACGAACATCGAGACGCGAGCGTCTTAATTCGTTCGCGAATAACGAAGGAAAAGAAGTACAAGGAGGAGAGATAGAAAAATGCTGAGAGAAATATGGAGATTTTAAATGGATCTGTATTAGCATTATGAGATATCTACAAAAGCCCCGGAAACTGCTTTCAGAGTCCGCCGAGAGGATTCGCGTCCGTCTGGTGGGAAAACCGTGAAGTTGAGCTTTCCATGAACTTACTATAGATATTTGCCCTCTGGTATATTGTGCGCGGATCCAATCGAGCTGGTAACTTTAATTAATCCCGGGAGAGGCAAAATAGGTAAAATCATTCATGAGTCCATCATACTCTTCATAATTTGGGATGCAATTTTTTTCAGCTACATTTTCATACCACGTATTACCGAAGTGAATGAATTAAAAAATAATTTAAAAAAAAACAAAGCTTACCAACCGAGGTTACATATTGATAAATTTTAGCATTGATAAATTTTTCTATATTAAAAGCAAAGTAACGAATCAGGTCGAGTAGTTGCTTCTTTTTTTTTTTTTTTTTGAAAATAAGTGAATTCTCATCGAACCATATAAAAAGAAGTCAACATCAAATAAATTCGAATGTAGTGTAGAATAAGAAGTGGTGAATTTTATAGGAGCACCGGGAAACGTCAGGATCGAGGGCAACTTTGCATTTTATATTTTTCAATTTATCCGAAGTTATCACTTGACGAGAAGCGAGAGCTTAGACCCGCGCAATAAGACCTTTTCCAAGGGTGAGTTTGTTAGCAAGTTTTATAGACAATCAGTCGACTCGTTAGCCGGTAACTGGAAAGAGAACCCCATCCTTACTCTAACGTTCCACCACGTTATTACCATTTGCTACCCCCCGTCGACCTATTCCACCCTCTGGTGCACGTCGTCTCACAGACTTCGTCGGATCTTCGCACGGGGTTAGTAAGCGCACGATGCTACGCTAATACGACATTAGCATAGCCGAGAAACTATGCGGCAAAGAAGCGCAACGTAAAAATTTCATCCCGAGCCTTGGCATGTCGGTCAGATTGGAAAATGATGCTTGATGGAATAAAGAGAGATAACTTTAGAGATCGAACAACCTCAGAAAAGAATTGTATAATCAGGTCATTATACTTTTCAGAAAGAAGAATTGTGGAACTTCCAAACGCTGTAGCCCTCGTCCAATAGATATAGGGTGACCAGAAAATAAAACCTTTTCAATATCATACATCCGCAAACTTCCTCCTTACAGTATACATACAGTATACAATACAGAGCGAGAAAGAAGTCTTTTCCTATACCACTGGAATCCCATTCGAATCTCATTCTCAGGTATGCTATTTATTTCCTTTTTTTTTTTAATATACTATATTTCTTTTTCACACTCTCTCTAGTAGTCGCCATCGCAGTTCTATCGTGGATCGGTGTATTGTATTGAGAGAGTTAATGGAAGAAGAACCCGATAATATCCACGTTGGCAGAGTGAAAGTGAAAAACAAAAAGTTGGTAAGAGAAGGTAAAGTAGAATTTCATAAAATGAAAAAGCAACTTGAATTTGCGTGACTCTGAATTTGCAAAACGACTCAGGTGTATTACGATATCGACGGTTCGATGACGCCGAATAAAATTGCGTCTGCGGCGTCTTCGCACTTCGAAAAAAAAAAACTCAAGCCAGACTACCTATTCATTCGTTTATAAGGTGCGAGTGGATAAGAGTGAGAGATACCGGAAAAAGGTGTGACTGAGAGAGAGAGAGAGAGAGAGAGAGAGAGAGAGAGAGAGAGTAAAGGTTAAGGGAATAATATTCATGGCAAATGGATACAAACGAGGTGATTGTCTAGAACCAATCTATCACGACGAACAGGTATCCTAACTTCCTCTCAGCGAACTTATTTTCACTCTGTATTCTCTTCCTACTCAAATTTTCTCTCTTCCAAAACAAAGGGTTTCGACCCCAACATAAAAACACATCCATCATAGCCTATATACAGTCCCTGCCAATAACCAAACCCTAAATAACGTTATGAAACGATGTCTCCTATCATTTATTCTCTCCAGTTTATATTTATACTCTCTCTTTCTCTATCTCTGAAAGCCATAGCTTCGCCTCTCTCGTCCCTTCTTCTCACTAGCAATGACTGCTACCAGTCTAGTTTCTTGAAGACGATTAATTAGCGACATTGAGAAATCCGATTGTCCCGCTAGGAGTAGAGTCGCTCTAAGGAGCCAAGTTGAATGGGGTAGGTCGACTAGGGAGAGTAGAAGAGCGAAAGACCCAAGAGTTACCCAAGGGGCGAAGGTTCCTTTTGTCATTAGCATGTATCTTGACAGATGGATAAGGGGGACTTTGAGAAACACAGACAACCGATATCCAAGTATTCACTATTTACCGGAAACGTAGCAGTCGCTAATCAATAGAGTGTATAGGTATATTGACTTTGCGGACACAAAAGCTATCGATAACAATACAATCTCAATGTGATAAATGATATATATACTGAAGAAAAAATGACGTAACCCCTCTGGTAACTTCACAATCCTTTGAAAAATACAATACCCGCGTCCCAACGTCAAGTACCCAGAGGAACACGTTATCCGTTCGTTGACCACTCGAAGCCTAAAAGCAGGTGCCCGAAGGTAGTAGAGAGGACCGTGCAGCACGTGACCCATTCAAAGCTGCTCAAAAGCATCACGCAACACAGCATCGTTACACGCATGTAATACCTGGTATTATGTGGTTTAGATACATGGAGGACGAGCAAACCCTACGAGAACGACCCGTGAAAGTCACTGATGTTGCTACCGTTGGTCCAACGCATACCATACTCATGGTAGTGTTTCGCGTAATTTTGCATAGCGAAGCAGTCGAGCAACGGTTGAGAGTCGAATAGGTCGGTTAGGTTGGTACCACTACGCAAGTGGAGAACAAAAGGTATTAGCGTTCCCGAGAAAAAGCCCGATCCGTATAACCGTCGGAAACAGCTGCACAATTGCACAAAGTAACGTCTCGGCGTCGTTCCCGAGCGTTTTCCTGGACGTAAGACGTTTCGCGTACTCTACGAGAACGATGCACCACGACGGTTTCTTATGCATTGCAGCTTACCTACCTTTCGTCGCGACGCTCATCGCCTCTAAATGTAGGTCGAGTCGAGATGATATCGTCCTACCCATTCGTACTATGGTCTCTTCCTGCAACTGCAGTTGCATGGAGGGACAGCCACCAAAACGCATTCACGAATGCTCTACTGGTATAACGTGAGACTCTTGTCGTTTCAAGCGTTCTTGGAAATATTTCCCAACTCCAAACGTCCTGATGGTCGTGTCCGACGTAGCATGGATTCATCTACAGACACCTTCAGACCGTTGCGACTGCACTTCCAAGTCTAGTGGATTGTTACGCAACGAATATAGGAGATTTTGCTGTGGCTCTATGTACGTAAGCTTAAAGATGGCCGAGACAGGGTTATTCTGTGTTTGTTAAGCTTCTCTCGCACCTCCTTCTCCTCCTCCTCCTCCTTCTCCTTCTCATACTCCTCCTCGTACTCTTCCTCAAGCATGTCCCGTTGACTATGAACGTTACGCTCTCCTTGGTACACGCTACTGCCAGTATACGTACCTATCTTCACGTTGAACGCCAACGCCGCCGCGACTGCTATTGTTGGCTGAATTTCACCGTGTTTCGCATCGTGATGCATTCTGGGTAACGTCGACATACGGGGAATGCTAACCGTTAACGACGTATACAACTATACCAGTACGGAGCTCATAGTCGGCTACCCGAAGAGGAGGACCTGAGCTATTTCAACGAGTACCCACAAAGCATCGCATCTCATTTGCATGCATTAAAGGATAGATCGCCTCGAGAGGCACTGCTCGCCGACTGTGCAAGCCAGCCAACCTAACCAACAAGTAAAGTAACTCAGTGCCCGACCAAGTACTCGTAGTCTGACTCACAGTTTTACCGAGTTTCAACACGTATAATGCATGCACTCCCTTCTGTAAGAACTTTCTGTTTTTCGGCTAATTGGCCAATCGCACCAAGAAATCCTCTAACCGCGCCGCCGAATGGATATATATATATATGGATACCTGAGATCTAGTGCGATTAAACTTCTCAGACTGGAGAAAATATCATATTCCGTAGCATGGGGAATAATCTCATTGCTCTAAACGCGGATAGCTTACTTACTCCCTGCAAGTGCATAATTACGCGGTGAATTGTACTATGTAAAAGTCATGCTTTTTATGACTATTTTCACTATGGCTCTGCGGTACAAATACAAGTAGTTTTATTTTATGATTGAATAGCTGCGAGTACTTTTAAAAGTTACTGCGTGTTAATTACTATTTATTGTTGGTAATCTCTTGCGAGTAATACAGCCAATTAGAACACACGCTCGCTAACAACGTTTTACCTATTACTAACGAAATAGCTATTACTTCGGACTTTAATGGAAGCGCGTTCAAAGTTTATGAATCCTTTGTGATATTGTTTTGATGAAATTTTCTAACGGTGCAGTCAGAGACATCTTGGAAATTAATTAAACAGCGGTTGGCAATAGATAAAACTTTTTTTAAATTCTCATCATCTTTCTTTTCACTATGTAATTGGGTCGTTTTAGGCGACAGAAGTTAAAATGAAATCACGAAGTGTTTTCATTGGACAAGTATTATGAGCGCCGAGGGAGATATAAGTCGATAGACCTTGACGACCAGACGCGACGTCGCGAGTCATTGAAATTCGTTAGGACGTGCCATTAAAAATTATAATGGTGTTTACGTCCCAAGAGGGTCATCAGCAGTTATCGCGAATGAAGGGCAAATTGGAACGGTTTAAGGGGGATGGAATATAAAAAGAGTAAACGAAAAGGAAACAACAAAGAAAAACGGATCATCTACAAATTCAGAATAATTAAGCGATCAACCCCTTTTCCCATATATCTGACGCACGCACTGACCACTTCTGGGCAAATTTGCCAAATGTCCCGCAAAACCATCAGCAGTGAAACACTCAAACAAACTCTCGAGACACTTCCCAGCAACGAAGCAAATCGATCGGATGCCCGCACGAATTCAGAGAATGTCCGGCAGTCTAAACGTATGAAAAAAAAGGGTTGAAAAAGGATGACGGAAAAAACAGGCTATCGGTCACTATCTTTTCCCTGTCAATTTTCCACGCACGTAGCTTTTCGAGAAGCACCGGTATAAACTTCACTGACAGACATGCCCCACGCTATTTTTTAAACGTCATCCGTGGAGTTGCGGTTTTACGCTTTAAACCTGCCACAAAGATACGGAGCTCCGCATCGAGTGGACTTCAACTGATGAGCTCAAAATGAGATTTAATTAAAAAGAAAAACAGAAATACTCCAAAATAAAATTGCAGCTAAATTTGCAGTGAGCCAAATAGTAAATATACTTATTACGTATGCAAATGCATTATACAAATAAAACATAGCTAAATCGCTACGAAACGTATACTATAGATGCATGCTTTAATTCAAAAAGCACCGTAAAAATATATCGTGAATTTCAAACTATTCATTTATAGGATTAACCCAATTCCTTCGCCTCCAGCTTTCCCACCAGCCGTATACGTTACCGACGGATGGTGGTTGCGATTAAAAATTGCAATTTGCCGGATCCCCCGCCTCTGTATTACCAAGCAACAAAAAAATTCACTACTCACCCGTCAATCGTCAATGTCCAAAATTCCACAAGCGATACCCGAATACGTAACCAAAACGATAACCATAGGTATACCAGACTATAGAAAACTACCGTAGCGATGCCTAACGCAACCAAGATCAGCAATCTGGGAAAGTATAGTGCGTTCAGAAAATAAGGGAGAGTTTAAAGTCGACCTCCAGGATGGCGCTTAAATTCAAGTACTCCTGGAAAGAAGACTTTCATTGCGGCTGAGCCGTCTACAGCCACGCATCTCCCTATTCACCCTTCCGGATTGCACATGGCAATACCCCCATGTATATGCACACATCGTACCGCGACTCGTGTGGAATGCGCATATGAAATTTACAGCCACTATAACACAGGAAGTGCACCCCTCCCCCTCGCCACCGGCTCCCTTACCACAACCGACTCACTCTTGGCCACCCCAGTGGGTCTCCCAACCCCTTGAATGTACCTATAACGGCGTCCCACGCGCTCTACTCCCCACCCCCGCAAACCTTACCCGTCTCTGAATGCGAAATGCCAGCACACCTTTTCATATCCCGAAGTACCAAGCCGCAAGCTGCCCGAATACCATTCGCTGTCTCGCGACTAGTACGTACTATCCTAAGCTATTCCCGAGTAGCTGGTACTATATAGGTAGGCAGCTATTCGCGATTTTACTGCGGGTCTGGAGACAAAATGAAATTGAAAATTGACGGGGATGGGAGCACGGGTATAAACGGGTGAGAACGACGAGGACGAAATTTACGAGATTGTCAGTGACCTCGTGCTACGCGTGTAAGGTACTGGTACTATAGGACAACTGGTACCGTTTGTTTGCAACTGTATGAGGATTTATTACGAAAATAAACAAGATTCGCGAAGCTTTGCAGAGTCTGACGTAATGTCGCAAATGGCAAAAAGGATCTTTGATAATAACGTTAATGTTATGAGACACAGTAAGAATGCCAGGTAAGCTAAGAAACTGTCTAGATATCGTATACAAGCCATAGCAGTACGTTTTAGCATTGAATTTGCTGGATTACATTAACGGTCTTGTGACGTATTATGATTTTACAAAAAAAAAAAAAAAAAGCTTAGAAAATTAATAATTGATTACGCAGCTTAGAAGATGCTCTTTTGAGAATACAAAGATGGGAAATTCGCTAGGAACCATCGACGGTCCGTGAAAGGAAGCAGAGCTTATACGGCTACGTTAATTATTAATTAACCAAACCGCGCAGTTTCCGGCTTACATAAAATCGGATCGGGAAATTGGCAAACGTCGATTGCATATACGATATCGTAAGTGGATTAGCTTAATATAAAATATATCGGCTATAAACGGATACAGCTGTGCACGCATATATGTATATACATAATAGTACGGAGAATCGATGCTCCGTTCTCACAGTATCAACTATCTATACCCTCTATATAGTAACTCGGGCATTGCTCTACTCTTGTTATGGTACCAAATTCGATCAAGACTCTCGTATAAACAGGAAGTCGACACCACGGGAGCTTCCAGGACGGTTGACACGATGCACTGTGCCGATAGGAGTTCCTCTGCTATACGGGAACTTGAAACCCTGTGACTGAGTTCCCTTCCAGTAGCAATCTTTCTATAGATATCCCACGGCTCGCTCGCTCTAAGGTATGGCTTCCAAGAAGGTGCGTTTAAGTATACTCCATCCTGTCCTGTTCTCTGTTTGGATAAGATCCCTAATCTTCGTGTTCGTCCATCCTCACCTTGCCGAGCAACGACAAAACTGACTTTCTGGGACTCCTGGTCTGCTGGTACCGCGAACTCTAACGTCAAGCTTATCCACTGCGACCAATGTCCCGTTTTTAATTTCAATGAAGTTGGAAAGAAAAGGGTTGGAGGAGAATGAGGGGAAAGGGGGGTGGTGGGAAGAACAATTTCTTATTGGCCATTAGAGACTTCTGTATCTGTTCGTGACTCGTGAGACCTAGTGTAACAAAACGGTTGAGAGAATTTCCGGGAACGGATGCTGAAGAGTGCCTTCATGGACCCGTATAGTTAGGCAGAAATGCTCTGGCTGGATGGGGACGTCACTTTAATCTGAAATCGTTCGGATATCGGAAAGCGATCCAAGCGAGAAGCTTTTCTCGTAGTCGTTTTCGGTCGGAAGGGCGAAATATCAGCAGGTCATGAATGGGATATCCTATGAAGATGTAAAGTTCCGTAGAAGAGTATGAAAGTGAAAAAGAAAAGATAAAAAAGAAAACTTCCTAGGAACTCTCGAGGAATCCGTATGAGCGCACGCTGTCTCCTTGTAACCAGATAGACGTTCGAGCGATCGGTTTTCTCTCTCTTTCTACTTTTCGAGAAGCGATTCTCTCGTGAAACGTTATTAACGCTTCGGCGATTAGGTGCCCGACGTCAAGTGGATCGTCAAGCTTATTTCCGTAAAAATCTTCATGGTCTTCAAATACACGAGAATTACGCGTAGGAGGAATTTATAGATACTTGCGTATATAAAAGTGAATTTATCTGGGCTGATTACAAGTGGAAGGTGAGGAAAGATTAAATAAAATATAAAGACCCGAGAAAGTTTGTGAAGAAGGTCTTGGGGTTGGATGGACATGGACGTTCAATCGATGGAGGACTAGGAATATAAAGACGGCGTCGCAGGAAGGTTGAAAGGGCACAGACTAAGAGTTGACGACAGTCTCGAAACTCTTGAGAAATTCGACTGTCGCGACTACCGCTCGGCATTGACAGGTTCTCGCCGAGGCGTTTTAAAGTCCCCGTTTCTAAATATAATGTCGTTGTAAGTCTGTTCTGACATGACAGTGACACGGCGAGTCGCGAGTCGAAAAGCCAGGAAGGCTGACGCCTGTCTAACGGGGCTAATGTGTTGTCACAAGTCGCATGCGTACATCCAGTACACGTTGTTTCTTCGTGATAACCATCCAAACAGGCTCCAATTAACGAAATGTATATACATAGAGATACGTACCAACACATGTAACCGTACCATTTCTTCCGAGAACAGAACTGGTAGATTTGAATGGTAAATTTTCAAAAAATAATGAAAAATATTATCAAAATTAATAGCGATTTTTCTATTGGTCCTTTACGAATATTATTGTTTGAGATATCCTTGAAAAAATATCCTCTTTTGATCTCACTATCGAAATCTTTTGTTAGATGCCTAGTTCATGGTATCCGTCACGTATGCTCTCATCAAGTAGGAAATTGAAGGACGGCTCTGGACCAACTGAAAAGATTCGCCTATTTTTTGAACACATAGGAGAACAAGAAGTTTTTGAATACAAAGGTACCAGACTTTGAGAAAAGTAAAGATGTGACTTCGAGAGGCGGAAATAAAGGGTTGAAAATAGAGATGAGGGAGGGATGTAGAAAAGATAAAGGTAAAGAAGGAAGGAGACGTATAAAGGATAAGGGGGAGGAAAGGTCGACCCTAGGAGGGAACTTGAGAAAAGGTAGTTGAAGTCACGACGGAAGATAAAGGGAAGACTCGTGTACGATTGGCCGCGTTATTTCCGGGCGATCTCGCTCAGCTTCTGTCCGCAGCAAAGAGACCTCGGGAAATTGCAAAGCCTTTGGAAAAATAGAGCTGAGTGATTGCTGAATTTACTCTCAGCAAGATACTCTAGAGATCGCACATTTCCGTTCTGGGATTCGCGTGCCGCGTGTCCTACATATTTCTAATTCGTCGTTATTCTTATAGGAGTATGAATCGATTTCTACTAGTTTCATTTTAGATCTTGTAAAACGTTTTTAGTCAATTTTCTATGCTTCGTTGAACTCATCGTTTTACTGCCGAAAATTTTCCTAACAGTTACAAAGTTGGGACTATATTCGGTACGGGGTGCGTGCAGACATACAATTAACAGAGCTTTTCGCATTTGTGCTCGTCCAAAAGTGGTCGACATGCTAACCGAGCTTATTTAGCTTCCATTACTTCAGCTAATTGGTAGGGAGTTACTATGGTGAGCTATTTATCGATTGCAGTTAACTGAAAATTTAGACTACGATTTTACAGCGTATCGCGAAAAACTTCAGCTGCGCAACTGCATGCCCTCGGTCACTTAATCTTTATTACGCGAGCGACCGCATCCCCGCGGCTTTACATAAATGTCAGTTAAGATTCTACGGCAACAAAGTACCTATGCAACCGAACGATAAGGTATGCACATAGAAAAGTAGCTCCTCGTGCAAGTTTTCCCTGGGTCCTCTCGTATATCACGCGTTTAGCCCGAAGAAGAGGAAGAAATGGAAGAAGGCGAGTGACGAGGACTAAGAAGCACAGGGAGACGGAAAAGTGAGTTAAAGAAACAAAAGAAGTATAAGGTAGCCGGAGAATGGAAATAAGAAGTCAAGAATCTACAAACCAAAGCGCTGTGCTCCTCGGCGCTGTATGCCGGAAAGCAATCCGCGTGAATAATACCTATGGAAAAGATACTTGGTCTAGATAAAAGTCGAAGGGTTCGTGAACATGAGTGGTACGATACTAAGGTGCCCTGATACGTTCCTTAGAAAATCTACCTATACCATTTGCATTTCAGGTGGATATGGGTCAATGGGTCAGATCGTCCCATAAGCATCGAAGATCGTGATTGCATCGATCCCGCGATTGCGTTACTTTTCAATTGTTTTCTCTCTGTCTCTCGTTCTTTCTCTATAGTCAGCACGTGTTTCGTAGATTTTGGAGATTGGACGATCCTGAAACTCGTTTTAAGAAATTGAAATCCAGCCGTGATGGTGACTGACAAATTGGAAAACACGTGCTGTCCCAGGCAAAGTGAGAGGGAAATGGACCAACTCGTAAAAGGTGTTACATTGAAAATAAAAGAAAAGAACTTCATCAATCTTGATTTTTGTCGTATAATATACATTACGGTTAATTATCAACTTTTAGATAATTACTATTATACATTGAGGGTGACACTTTCGACGGTAGTAAAACTTTCGCGAACTTCAGAGTGCTCGGAAGATTCATAGTGAAACGATCTCATGGCAGGTGAATGCGAAGAGACTGTAGCTTCGGTCTTTCTAGCTAGAAACATCTAATTAAAAAGTTTTCGGTACCACTTTACAGTTGTATATAAATGATTAATGTGCGAACAATCTTTATAACGTGTGAAATAGTGCACGACTGAAAGCAAATTCAATATTTCTATATAACCAAGTACGAAACGAGAGAATCTTTCGGAAATGTGCACATACTTAATCGAGTACTGGTTGTATTTACCAAGGGTAAATGAGTCTTGAAACGATGGGGTTGAATAAAAGTTAAATTAAGAGATAGAAGAATAACGAAACAATTCCGGAACTGAAAGGAACACGTTGCAAGTACTGCTACTGTCCCAGGGATGCGCTTTGTATTCAAACTGCCCTCCAACCACTGTCTCTCACGCCTATGTCTTTCTTTATTTACAGGTGAGTATCACAGTACGTGTGGGTGAAGTTGACGTGGATTCCAACCCTTGTTGCCTGCCTAAGTAAGTTCAAGCAATCTATCTAAAGTGGACAACAATATACATCCTGAATTAGTTCTCGCAGAGGAACAAAGGAAACTGGGAGGATCGATGCTTCTTGAAATTTTCAAAGAGGCACTTGTCCCTCATTTGATCAAAATTGAAGTGGTCGGTCTACGTTATGTGGTAGAGCCAGTATCCTGGCTAATAGCATAGAGTTTGTATCAGGGCTAATTCGATTGATAAGGGGTAACAGGCCGATTACAAGAGCTAACGAAGCTTGCAGGCTTTCTGGTTTTAGCGTCGTTCCCTCAGCCATTCACTCACTCTCGATTCCGGACTTCCATCCCTTATTCCCTCGCAGCGCACGAGCACAAGAGTGGGGAGTGAAGTGGAGTTTCCCAATTACTCGATGCCCTTCTTATCCACTTGGGGATAGATACCCCATACTCCATATATAGTCCGCGCTTGGGTACTATACTCTGCCCGTTTCTCCCATACTCTCTCCTTTCATTCTCTTATTACTCACGAAACAGGATCTCTATTGCCTACCAGCCAAATCACAACTGAAATTACCTGCACAGGAAGACTCTAGACCAATCGCCTTGCAGGTACAACGGAAACTCTACTTCATCTCTCTTCATCCCCCTTTCATTCGACTTTCAGCAATCGAGTATACTTCACAATGGACCAACGGAACAAGAATCGACTCAAATAATTACACTTCGGTCTATTAAACATCGAACCATTAACTCTGTACGTTATAGTAGAAATTCACGTGAATTTTTTCTTATCGTCTTCTTATCATCGTTACTCCTCCTATCTTCAAACCCCTCTAGACACGAACCAGCATTGACCCCTTTGATCGGTTATCCATTTCGATCTCCGTGATAGGACCCCAAGGTACGCTTCTTTAATAGTTGTAAGAAGATTTCTACCAATTGGGAAACTTTTGACTCCCTGAGAAAATCATTACGGTATATCGATATTAGGTCTTGTCCGTGTGTCTTCGGTTTTCGAGTCTCTTAACTTTTATGATATTCACTGGAAATTTTCGATGAGGATCAATTTCCGATCGATTCCCTTTTGTGATAATACTGATAATCCTATTTAATGGTAATGGAATGGTTTGGCCCTTCTGACAATGATGGTTCGTGGTAGGTGGATACATGGATAGGTAAGTGTAGCTTAGTGGGATGGCTGGTTGCTAGATAGCTGGCTGGGTTGGTAGGTTGGTACACGGACCGTGAAACGTATTTCGGTTACGTAGGCGAACCGTCTAGGATATTCGAGTAATATGATCTCGAGAGCTCCTTGTAACGCTGTTAGGCCAAGAGGGTCACCTCACTTCTCCACTAATAACTCTCGTCTTGGATGTAATGTGAGCCGCTACCAAGCAGTAGGTACAACTTGGTGTATGTATGTACTATACATTTATATAGACGTAATAGGTAGAGAAAATTTAGTTTATGTACATAATATACAGGACAGTAGTGATAACTACATATGTATCTAGAGATTTTACTTCTTCTTGGAGAAACCAATAAACTACCCCTTGCTGTGTCAATTGGCTGGAATAAACTAAATCCAGATTTTTTTTGTACTGTATAAGGTGATTTTTAGGTCTGAAAAGTGTGACCTTGAACTTGTCTCTTATATATATATATATATTCCCATATATCAAAGGTACCACTAACAGAAGACATTAGACCTCGAATTTAGGATAAGACCTTCCGAAAGGAAAAGGGGCTTTCGGGCTTTGCACGCACAGGCTATTTACTAATTGAAACTCCAATCGGGTTCGGGCCTTCTTAGACTAATCGAAACCGGTTCGGAATATTGGCCACCAATGAAATCCGAGAAACTGTGCAGAGCCACAATTCTTGTTAAGATCCTTTGCTCAGAACTGGACTCAAGCTTAATTCGATTTACCTCTTTTGTCGATGAAGTCAGACTCGAGTTTTAGTACACTGTATTGGAACTGACGTCACTCAATTTTACCAATGGGCAATAGTCATCCGTTATAAAAATAGCGCGTTCGTTTTGAACCAGCTTTGATTCTCTATCAGACTAGACAATTTTCTTTCGTAGAAACAGGCTACAGGAAATAAGAAGGCCGAGTAAGAATTTTTCGAAAGAAATTTCAGTCCTTGGAAAATTGAGCCTCGAGATATGGTATCGTCTAGCGGTTAATGGGATGGTAATGACTCGTCGGAAAAGCCTGTGTACTAAATTGGTGAACGCACTTAAGTATACCGAGTTTCGTACATTTACCTACCTACATTATTCGTACATACAGAATATAACTATATGGCACTTTACCTTGAAGAATTCCAGAATGGCGGGATGTCCAAGTTGGGACGTTGATGTAAGTTTGCGTGCGATGGTCTGGAGATATACTTGCGACTTAATTGAATTCGACCCAAGGCTGCTATGAGTTCTCAGGCACATTACGTTTTCCCAAATTACAAGGGCGTTTCGCGATCTTATATCTCAGTCAATAAGTATACCAGAGCCAACGTATTGGCGGTCTGTTCGACCAAGTCACGGAGAAAGTTTAGACCAGTAGCTCGTTTGCTTACGGAAACCTGATATCCATCGTTTTCACGAATTTTGTGAAACGGACTATAGCGTGCTTCGTCGATCCCGAAGAAGAATAATTTGCCCCCTTGTAGAATAGCCAAGAGTCATTCCCACGTAGCTACACTCGAACCCAAAATTAAGACGAATGATCGTGAATGAAAAACAGACTTCCCTGTTTACCAAAGAGAGCTCAAAGTTTTCTTAATAAATCCATGTCGGATGAAGATGACTCGGAAGTTCTGATAAGCAAAGAGAGCGAAAGGATTTCCTTGAACGTTATATACCCAGCTAGACACAATTTCCGGCTCCCATATCCCCAAATTAGAAACGCTATCTACGTGCCTTCGCAATTTCAATGGCGTTCTCCATCACCCTTGTAAAAATAGTTTCATTCGTATACGGATACCAGGAGTAAAGTCAGTTCGAAAGGAAAGTAAAGGGTGCGAGAGTTTAGAAAGCGAAGAAGATCCACGACCATGAGTTTTGCTCATTAGCAACTTTCTCGTCGGGAACCAACGGGCGTTCACTTTCAGGAGGGTAGGAGTGACCACGTCACCCTCGTAATTAAACGGCTGGATTTATTAATTAGGAGCTGCCAGAGTGATAGCTGCCGCTACTTATGATCCAGGCGGACATTGGGATTCGGGCCGCGAAAGGCACCACCGCTCACTCAAGTCTTATGGGCTTCCCATGAGTCAGCACCGTGTCAAATGGTGCCTTGCAATTATCATTCCCCTTTGGCAGGGCCGGTCGGCCCTATAGGTGCCAGGATATCCAAAGGGATAGCCGGGGCTTTCAGGATATTTAGGCTACAATATACCTATAGTCTCTACTGTTGCTATTATGCCCGTCAATACTATATTGAGGCAGGAAAGATCAAGACTCTCCTAACTAACCAATCTGGCTTCCCTTCTACCAAGACAATGAGTTCCGGTCGTTACTCCTTCTAATTATGATTATAAAACCTGCCAGTCTCCTTCCGACAAGCCCGACACCCTCTTTCGTCGAAGGTACCTATAGGAAGCTATGTTCTCTTCGTATCCTTTGCTCTTAGTGTTTCTAGGAGTCAAGTCCTCCCTTCCCCTCACTGCCCTAATCCTCGGCTATTCTTTTTTTCGTTCTCCCTCGAAACGAGATTCCACAATGTAATACAAATCCCAGGAGCTGCTACTGGTTTATGATGTCTCTGTCCTTCTCTCTCTACTTAGTTTTTCATTCTATACTATATTCTTCGTCTCTGTCCTATATATACGGTGTCTATACATTGACCTCTCCCTCTCTCTCTTTCCATCTTAAATCTTCACCAGGGTGGTTCCTCGTGTCTCCAGAAGAAGCCGGTTCTTAGCCGCAGCTCGACTCAATTGTGTTTTTAGTCGGTGAGGATGAGGTGATAACCATCGTACGTCCTTATCTCTCCACACCCTCGTCATCGCCTTTCCCCGGCGCATACACTGGGTGTTTGTAAAGTCCCCGTCTATCTCTTTGCCTCGATAGAGTGCCGGCGTCTATTCATCCGATACTAAACACGGGTAATCTTAGTTGGACGCGAACACGACGAGACCGACCGGGTGTTCCTGGTAAAGGCTGTTTCGGCAGCAGATGAGACAAGATGAGAGAGCCCATCAAAGGTTTATGACGGCCTGGCCCTGAAATTACGAGCTTAGTAATTATTGCCGGTGCTTCTCTATGCGCTTCAATATATTCCTATATCAAGATTATTTAGATTAACCGTAAATTCTACCCCAAAGGCACTATTGACTAATTTCTCTATTGCAATGATCAGCCCTTCTGCTTCGAGCTAGCTTTGGACATTCGTCTTCAAGTACAACCAGTTACTTCCTCAATCTTCTCACATGGGATGTATTGTACGCATATACATGTGTACTCGTGTAGAAGGAAATCTCAATGATTTCCAGGCATCTAGATATTCCGAGAAATCCGACTGCTTCTACGGAAGTGCAGGTGGCACCAGGACGTCATCTTAAAGTCGAATGGGATAGCCGAGGGTATCCGGTATCTCCCGGAAGGAGTTGAGATACAAGTCCGATAAGTGAGAGGCGCTTAGGCGAAGCGGAACGGGGATTATCCGAAGTCTTCCTTGAGATCCCACGGGATCCCTCGACCTCTCCAGAATCCGTCTAGCCGGAGGCCGCAACCATGTACGAAAAGTAGAGAACCTGAAAGAAGCTCGTTTCTCTCTGTTCCAGTATCACGTGTAACATTCACGAGATGCACCCTTATTCCAGACTTCTACAGCATAGGATGGTCCATGATAAACCATTCGCAATTGCCAAGTCAACGACTGTACGATTCGACTGTTTTCTTTTCCGGTTCCTTCGATCCAAGGAAGGATCGATTGGCCGAAAATATACCAGGATAGAAAAGTTAAAATGCCGGTTGGCAGATGGAAGAAATAAAAATAAAATCGAAGAAGCGTTAGGTAGTTCATGTCACTGCTTGGTTTCCTCGCGAAATTTCTGGGAGTAAAATCGGAACGTCGGGCTGCCGATCGATGCCCGCATTGTTTCAAGTCTTCGGTGCGGCGTTCTTCCCTCCTAGAGAGAGTACGTCTGCTCGAGGGGCAAACGGGTATTACGGGGATGAGAAAAAGGTGAAGAGGCCACGAACGCCAAGTAGCGCTGAGACAGCAGTGTTCTGCTGCGACGAATTCACCACGTTGCAGATCTTTAAGTGCCGCCTTGTGATATGTAACGTGGGCGAATATTTCGCGATAAAGTTTTCGCGAAAAACATTAAGGGCAAACGATTAATAGCGACAGCTACTTTATAAAGGCGTCTGCCATCCAAATTACTTAACCTTATTTACATTATATCTACCCCTATACTCTTGTAAACACGAACCTCGTCACCCCGGATGCTTCACCGAATCCTCTTTCGATATTCGTCACTGGAATACCAAATATTTGCATCTAAAGGCGTATCGAATGACGCGCCAGGATTCGTTAGTTTTCCTTTGTTTTTGGTAATTTGACTCTTCCGCTTTTTTTTTTGTGAAAAAATAATTAGAATCTGACGAAAAGAGGGAGGCTTAACGACTGTCCAGGGACCAGAAAGGACAGCAAGAATCGACTGATGTCTGGCTATCTGTTTAACTGCAACACATTATATTCATATATCTGTAGATATGAATAGATGTGTGTGTGTATATATATACATCTTTATATTCAATCGTCTCTGGACAAAAAATTACTCGCTTAATTTAAACAGAATTTTACGTCCGTCTCTTGGTAATTGCATCGACATCGTCATAGGGCTATCCCAATGAGCACGATCGCCCAATTAATTCTCTGACACGTATCTAGACGCATTTCCATTTTACACGTGTTACCGTACGAACCAGCAGACATTGTAAAACATATACAATTTCACGTATGATACATGAGAAAAAAAATTATTGCCAATTACAATGGAATAAGTGTACTTGTTGTAGAACATATAGACGTGGATGTGTATAGAATCATTAAAGTCAATGATACCATTAAAATATGAAATTCCGCTCTCGAAAATCAAAATAATATTGTTGTAGACTTCTCCGTTTTCTACGTTAGATTCTTACGTTTTCAGGTTTATTTTCGTTTACCAAAACCTCGGTACTCCTCTCTTCTGTAAAAGTTCGACGAATACTGGAAAAGCGTGATTCGAATCGAAAACTCTAAGCGGATTGTCGACTGTAGCCAATGCACAGGTATTAAATAGCGAATATCTAGGAGTCTAAAGAGCCTAGAACAAATCTATATTAATTCAGTGAAATTTTCGGGATTGAAAATATTTTGAAAAATTTGTGTAACAATATCGCAAAAGTTATTGCGTTTTTTTTTAATTTCGATAAATTTCACAAAATTCGATATAAGCCTTTAAAGTACGCGTGTCTATAAGAACGAAACTTTCGCTTTTACAGCTGCTATAAAACATTCAAACCCGATTTCCCAAATTACAAATTCGATAGATTCTATTGAAGGATATATGGATATTGGTCGAGTAAGCAAGCTGCGCATTCTGAGAAGATACATTGCCCTACGGGATGGCACGATATTAAGACAGCGAGTCGCGTTATGGGGGTTCGGCCCATTAGGCGTCCCGACCTGATCCCAACTTCGGCTGGCATTTCCGAAAGTTCAGCCACCGGGTCAAGCACAGCAGTAGAAGGCCTGCCGTGAAGCCACGTAAATTGGAGTCAGGTCGGTATAAGCCAGTGAACGCAAAAATACTACGTCGAGCCCCCCATTAGATGTGAAAGCCGTGGCATTCTCACTCTCCCTCTCCTCCTGGTACTCGCGGCAAGCTTTGCGGATCAACCCTTAAAGCGTTCTTCCGAGCTGGAACGACGATTAGACTCCTAACTAGTGAAAATATCTGTATACTTCAGCGAGACTAATACGAGCTGAGTATTAAAATAGGAGCCATTAGTTCCGGAGGATTTGATTCGTGTAACAGGCGCCGGAAAAAGAAGTCAAACAAGAGAAAAACCATGGAAACTGAAATATCTACCGTGGATACGGTGCACTGCGCTTGTTTAAGAAAGAGCCGTATGTACACTAGAAAAATGAGAACGCTCTCAGTCTCTCGCGACGTTAAATCCAACCGATACTGTAAATGTGTGTACAAGGAGCCGTGGAACGGGGTTACCTTTACGGAGAATTCAATATCTGTAAATTCCTGATGGGAAACTACGCATCGTTTCGAAACTTCTCTCTGCATAAATAGTTCCCCAGGCAGATAGATATATCTATACAACATCCCACGGTACGTTACATGCTGCTCCTATGGGGGATTTCTGAACATTATTCCCACCAATTGATTAGGGAAACCTCTACACTGCGATAATATACAGACCGGTTCATAATGACTCTTAGTATTCCGATTTGCTTCTTCCCCGCAGAAGCCAACCGGTAAGTAAATTGTTTTTGCAGTACACTAAGAGAGTATCCGAATGATCTATTGCGTAATCCATGCTTCTATCTACTGTATACATGTATAGATAAGTCAAGAGCCAAATGAATATTTATCAGCCACTTATTTCTTATCGTATTTCGAAAATACTGTCACACTCTGCCATAGGTAATTTCTCTATATAACGAGTCCTTGTTGAATATTATTTTTGACGTGATTATTGCTTATTGCTTAGATAACGAAAGATTGTTATCAACTGGAAGAAGAAAGGCACGAACACGAGGATAAATAAAAGGTATGGATTTATTTTTAAAGAAAATATAAATAGGTCTTCGATATTGTACAATAATAAAAGTCGACGTCACAGCAGGTTGGTAACACTGCGAAACCAAACAACCTCGAATACCCAGCAGCGTATACCAACCGACGTGAGGCTTTGATTCGAACCCATATTGATCTGTTTGTTGCTAGCTAATGATTGAGGGTTTGTTGAACAAGGGGCTCACGTAGGCACCCACGGCAATACTTGCTTGTACCTAGCAACTCCTGACCAACTCCTCAAAATAGCCCTGTTTGTTTCGCCTACCGAATGTCTTTATAAATTCTCAATATAATAGTTTAATACGTCTATAGCTCGTTTCGCAATTTACCAATCATTCAATAAATTGATTAACAGAGCCTATTGCTTCGTTTCTTATTAGAAATGTTTGGCTTTTGTGAATTGAGCCCGTGACATAAGTTTCTGGAAAACGCGAAGGTCCTAGGATACCCGCCTATCTCACCTATCAACATAGTATAGGCGCGCGGTGCGATCTGTGACGGATGGGACATAAATCATGGATAATATCAGTTCCTCGACGCACGCTCGCCCACCAGCTACGGTCCGTCTAGGTCGGAGCATATGTGAGGAACAGTTAGCTCGCATGGACTGTACGTCAAAGCCAGGAGACAGCCATCAATAGTGGCTCGTGATGCATGGCTCCTATCCGCTTGTGATTTGTGCTCCTCTCTGGCCCCCCTACCTGCGTATGGAATCGAGCCAGATAACACGAGGTTTCATGATATACATGCGTTGTTAGAGATCGTCCAAGACGATATTTTTTTGCGAAAAATTCTCTTCATTCTACTCATACGTGTCTTCGCGTTTCCATTTTTTCGCCTTAATACTAGCAATGTGATTGCGATGTATATATGCATAGACAATGAGGACAGTTGTTATCTCTGATAAGATATAATTTTTTTCGACTTTATCTAGACCCTCGCATCCTATACGATATATCGCTGGAGTGCACTATACAGCGTACTGATTATGCAGATATAGGAATTTCAAATCCGTGAAAAATATGTAACCTTATAAATAGAAAGTTAGTAGTTTCCGACAGGTACTCAAGTCTGATATTAATCTTGAGCGACGTCAACAGTAAAAATTCTTGGTCTTTTGAACGTCGCGAAATCAGCACTTTCTCGGGATATACCGCATCCACGTGGTAATGCGGAACGTTACAAAAGTGGTGTCATTAATTGAGAGAGGTCTTGGAACAATATCCTACGTCCTGGGTGAGGTCGAGTGTCCCGGTAAGTGAAATGGGTGTGATCGCAGCTACGTGAGTAGAATATCGGCGAAGCCAGCGAGCGAAAAGAATTGCGCGGATAAAAACGGCATATTTCGCGGTTAACCCAAGGAGAACCCTCGAGGCACTGCGATCGGTCTTGGCATTCCAGATGAAGTCGCGTTCCAAGCCAACGGCATACCAACGGTATCGACTTCTTGAAAAACTTTAGTGTCCCTTCGATCTGGTCTGTCTGTCTGCTCGAAGTCATGCACGAGACGTCCAGAAGTCTAGGGCGACAGACGCGCGTTAGCTACGCCTATCCGTACCAGTTTACCGTCAATTATCCATTATATATACACAGGCACAATAAGATCATGAATATCCATTCACCTTAAAAGTCCCTCAGTTGATATACACAGTATATACCTTAGTCGCACAAACCGGGAAGTACATATACGTAGGGCTCGTTAAACGACCTTGGAATATTCCATAAAGGGCCGTATACATGTATCTACTCCATTAAAAATATTCTCTCTTCCTGGATTGCATGGAAAACTACGAGTACTTTCTGCCTTATTACCGCATCCTTCACTCAGCTATTCTCGAGGATAATTCATTCGTTCAGAGATTCTTCCTCTCGAGTTGCTGTGCGACAATTATGTACATGGTGGTCGGACGAGACGATATCTCCTGGCGAACGAACCAAGCGGAAGATACCCGGTCGCGTTTGGCACCCCTCCTGAATTTGTCAGTGAGTCAGTGCTTGATTCGATTAGTCCCTGACAATGAGGCACTGATGATCCTGTGCCTCGACACGTATCAGCACAATGCGCTTGACGTTACTTCCATGGCTATGACCCCGCGATGCCTATACGACCCTTACAAAAATCTATAGCATATGTCTACCCTCCTATGCTTCAGAGAAAAATATACTCGTACGAGCTTCAGGTTCTCGAGCCACGTGTTCAACTGTTCACGAGCCATTGTCGATCCACCTGTGATACGTCACGGTCGGCGACTGACTGTATACAGCGAAACAGATGTTCTTTCACATATCAACATGCATGACTGTACGCTTCGATACCGCTTAATCAATTGGCATAATTAATCAGGGAATGCTCTCAATTTATATTGGTTATTCAATATTTGCCATTCTCTCTTATGATATTATACGGCTGTAATATTTTGCCGGTATGAATCAGCTGGTGTTTGGAATTACGTAATCGAGATGTTTGCCCTGCAACGATTCTATGGGCACTGTAATAATTTTTCAAAAATTAATAACCGGCAGAGGGACGCAATCGGCAAAAAATTTACTTATGTGGTACACAGGGTGGGCGTTCTGAAGTCACCGGAGAAAGATCAAGAGTCTCAGTGGGGAGGATCGAAGAATGTTGCCGGTAGAGGGGGAGGAGAGGGCAAAGAGAATGGGAATAAGGAGCGGAGTGAGAACGGGTGAATGGGTGAAGGGGAAGAATCGGGCACGCCAGGCATATTTCAGAGTTGAGCTTTTTTCAATGGCTGCTCGTCTCGCCTTCGCTCTTTTTTTTCCACGGTGTCTGCCGCTTAACAGCCGCCTGGAATTTATTGCGGAGACGTAACGTCGGAAATGTTAATAATCGAACGCCTCGTGTTTCGAACTTTACAGGGGGGATCTTGGTGCCCCTTTGAAGAGGGCCAGGCGCGGGTAATGAAAATTGATAAATAAATTCTAAAAGTCGATTCTACGACTCTGGTTTACCCTGGCAGGATTAATCTCTCGTTAAGCAGGACATGAAATGTCCTTCGTTTCTCTTGAAGTATTGAAATGCCGAGAACAAGGAAAATGTGAAATGCAATAACGTAATGGAATAAAGCCTCGTAACTCGGATATATTTTTCATAACTCTACTGTGCACATGCATCGCATACACGATTCTATCCTCTTATCGCTTATATTGACGTAGGAATTAAATGATAGTAATATTTTACATATTTTTTTGATACCGCGCTTATTTACTGGATAATGCCATATGTCTGTATAATTCTGTAATAATGCTGCTTATTGACGGATTCGGAGCATTGGATTTATTTTTAAAGGATTGCATGCTAGAACCCCTTCTAGCAACCCTTAACAAGAAAGGGTATAAACTGGTTAGAACTATTGCTACAAAAACGCACCCCTATCATATTTCCGTCTGTAATTTAATAGAAACGATCGTGGCCCGTCAGCGATAATACGAGGGAATCAGTCGTTGGAAAATTTCCAACCTGGCAAAGTCTTATGTAATCGTTAAGATTGAGTTTACCGAGGCGATATAGACGTAAATTCATATTTCAGTTCCGAAGATATTCGTAAGAACAAATTACATGGACGAGAAGTCGAAGAAAAGTATTGATGAAGTTACGTATTGAAATTACTCGAGGAAACATTCTCAGAAGCGAAAACGAATAAAAGCATTAAAATAAAGCAGATCGAGGAACTGTTAGAAGGAATAACAATTTTAAAAAATTTATTTCTTCTTTGCACAGCGTTACTACTATCGAAAATTTACTAATTAAACTTTTAATAATTACATTTTTCGGAAAATTATTTTTCAAATTCTTCGGAGTATCCAAAGATTCTGGTTTATTCCATGTAAGACTATAACTATTCATGATGAAACGGTACCCAAGTTGGGATTGGGTCTAATCTATGGGATGATTAATACACCAGGGATTTTAGTTTCACAATGAATATTTCATACTAAAAGCAAAAAGCTAATACCTCACTTATTACCGTGCAGCGGTAATCAATTTATTATTCCCATTAATGTTAAATTACGCCTTGTCGTATAGCTACGACTGAATCGATAGCCTCGTGCTCGATTAGCGGTTTTCAAAAGTAAAAATTATATTTGACCTAATGCGTAATTAGGTTAGGTTAATCAAGCATTAGAAAATTCGAATTTTTCGTAAAAGCACATATAATATCAATAAATTTCAATGCCGGAATTAATTGCAACTCGTGGACTAGGGTTCGTGCAATTTGTCAATAGGCTACCCCTTTTGAGGTAACTATCACAGGCAAAAATTTAATTATACATCCTTCTACGAGATTACCGTATTCGTCAGGTTGTACAGAGTGCCGCCGCCTCGTGAGCCGTTGATTTTAATGTCGCTCCAACGACATCAAAGGGAGCTTTTTTGGTAATAAAGTACCCGACGAATATAACGAGGCCACCTGGGGGTCGGTTGTAGCATACTGGGCTCTATCAGATGCGCGACTCGCGAACTTTTATCTCCAAAACGTATAACCCCAACATTTGCCTGGCTGCGAACTGACATGAGCCGGCCAATAAAAGGGCGACCAAACACTACCCCCTGCCGTTCATTGAGTACGATATCGTTGGGAAGATCGTATCATAAGGCAGAAATGCTAGCGACTCTTAGGTAAACCGTCGCATTAGGGTTCGTTTAATACTTTATAGCCTCGCTGAAAGCTAAGCTATACAAGACCCCTGAACCCTTTTCCGCCCCTCCTCTCCCCCTCTAGTACGTCACGATTGGGAAATATTTAAACGTGACTTTCGTGCTGCCCGGAGTGACGCTGTTAGGAAGGTTAGGTCCTGGAATAAGGGTGGAATAGTTATCCGCACGCTATCCGCTTCACGGAATCCTCGCTATTAAAATCCGCAGATCGATCATCCGAGTTTATTGACTTTTATTTAGATATCTTTGTTAGATCGGCATGTTACGCTCCTTGTATGTGTGTATATGTATTGTATACTATACCAGAATTAGATTTAGCCGGGATCCGCCTTGTTCGGTGGGTTCACGACCGATGACCCAATGGAGAACTTTTCTGATTAGGAACGCAAGATATAAATCGAGATAGGGCTACGCGTTTCTGAGCCTTTCCGAGATACAGATTAGAAGAAAGGGACTGTTTCCTTCTTTCTCTTCAATCTATTCTCTCTCCGACTTTCCCTAACCATCTCTCTGAAATTCCTTTTTTTTCTCGCTCTGCGATTCCACGGTAAACGTGCCTCGCTCTGACTCAACGTAGAGGGCGGAGGTCGAATAGGGAGTAGGTCAGATTCGGGCTTTTAGTGGATAAGGCGAGGAGTTAGACCGGCAGTCGGGCAGGCCGGTTTTAAGACTGATTCTCTCACGGAACAAAGGCGAGTCTCCGAGTATATAGAGCGAAAAGAGTTCTTCGGTCGGTGCGCTAGTTCATTCGACGTAGAATGCAAGGGGGAGCGAGAGAGAGAAGAGAAAGAAGGAACAAGACAGACGGAGAAAGATTCCAAGACATTGTCCAGTTCTTCGCTCTTAGGGATTAGCGGCCTTTCTTACAGTTTTATACTTTTCTTGCGTTTTATTGGCTTAACCCCCTGCCGCTGCCAGGGAAAAACAATTGAAAGCCGCGGAAACTTGGCTTGTCTTAACAGCCAACCCCCGGCCAGTCTCAGCTTTTACACCAGCTCTTCCGGCGAACGCCCTCTTTTCCTTTACCGCACTTCCTTTCGCTCCTACCACCCTCAAACGTCCACCCCCCCCTCCCCCTAGCTCTCACCCTCTCTCATCGCCACCGACATTTCGACAATAGAAATTGCAGGGCCATTCCGGAAGCCACGAAACTGCCTTTCGAAATCGTAACTTCCATTATTCCCTTTGCGTGCTTTCCAAACCCTCTTACTTTTTTTTTTCCAATTCACGCCGTGTCTCTGCTACGGCACACAGACGTTATACAAAACCTGTACAACCAAACTCTTCGCGACCACTGTATTCCCCAAACTAAACTTAAATATCTAACGCAGACGAAACTTTGCCGTTCTTTAATAAAAAAAATAAAAATTAAAACTTAAGTTTTTAAAAATCGAAACCGTATCCAAACAGAATATTCTCCCTACTGACGCTGCCTTTTGAAACGGCGCGCAATACGCGTATTAAAAAAGTGGCTTGGGATTGCCTGATGAATATCGTTGGGGAATAGAGGTTCCCACCTAGAATAGCCAAGCGTTCTGCCCTTCATTGCCCATAATGCTCAAACGTTCATAAAATCGAGTGAGACCGCGCGTCGAGAGAGGCAGGAAAAGAGCGAGCAGAAACCTATACACATATAGTTGGAACCCGGTTGGAGGGAGCGTCAACCAGCGCAGTAAAACCGCCGCAGTCTCCATTCGCATGTGAAAGTGTCGTCCAGTCATAACGACGGTCGGCGTAGGGTAACTCGCCGAACAGAAAAGGTCCATCCTGTGTTAATGCGTACACACACAAGCTGACTTTTTACACCCTGGTAATCCCAGTCACACCTCGTCGGCACTCCGCACTCAGTATTTAAACGCTTAAAAATTCATCATCCCACCGTCGGTAGATATCGAGTGAAAAGCTCAAAGCCCCGGCTGCTGCCGCTGCCAGCGTTCCTAACCATAGTGAAAGATCGCGTAAATGACGTCGACCAGCATTTTGCCCTTGTACTTCACTTTTATCCGCTTGCCTGCCGTATTTCATCCCGTCAGACCACAGCGCCTTCGAATCCTCCGATTATAACCTGGGCAGGTCTGGCATTATCGGAAAGCTCATATCAGGAAATTACCAGATTCCCAACGTCCGCTTTTATACTCGTACAACGTCCCAGCCTCGGGCTCCATTTTCAAAACGGCTAGACACACGAAACGGAAGTATCGACAGTTCTCCCGGAAGTACTAATAATGTCCCTCTGGAATATTCTGCGATTCCACACTGAAAACCATGATATTTCCAGTGTCTACTCAATTATCCACGAGACTTACCTGGATTATTTATTAGTCCTCTTAGTACCTGTATTTGGAACGCTGTAACGAAGCTTTTACTTACGTGAACGTCAGCGATTAATCTTTCACCATATTTATAAGCGACACGGTCCGATTTTGATATTACGACAATTTCCTCAATTCCACTAATTTCCTCCATCTCACATCTACATCACAGCCGTTTACAGTCACGCATTTCGCAAGGAATCGCTCTTTGATCGTATCCTGTCAGTGATTTCGTTAGCTGTCACGAGCGTTTCCTAAACTTGACAGCTACGCCCAATGCCACGCAATAGACTTTGATCTGCGGGATTACGTGCCAAAATGCTGTCCCTTAACCAAAACTAGAGCGAAAGCTACGGCTATATGTTTATTCATGAGTAACAACGTGTCTCGAGCGATTGCGCAACTGTTTTATATGCATGGCATTCTGCAGTTATCGAATCCAATTGTTCCGGAAGTCAAGCACTCCGTATGGTCACGCGCGCGAAGCATCCGGAACCCGGCAATGGTCGATTGACATAAGTGGAGATACACACTGACACCCGATCCTTATTCAAGCTCGTTACGCATTTATCTCCACGGTTGACAACGGTTACCGAACGATCCTTATCCCCGACAACGCGTACCGCCGTTCGACGCGTGAACAATGTCATTGCTCGACGCAGGAACCGTGCACGTTTCAATCCTTTGTTACCTGTATTATTTCATTGTTAATACTATCTCATTTTTCCATGACATTTTCTCCACGACCATTTGTACCGTTCTATTGTTTTCAGCGTCGCATTCGTCACTTCAAACGAATTCACATTATTTCCCTTATACAAGTACATTTATTTATACCACCTTTAATGCGCAACGCATAAACATAAACTGTACCCGATAATGGAGAAAGCTTTAACACGAGTATGAAATACGGTATGTCAATTTCGCGAAAAAAAAAGAAACTGTTCAGAAACTATTTCGAGACACGGAGACTGTAATAAATTCGACAGAAGTCAATATCGTGATGACATAGCGATAAGTCAAGAGGACAAAAGCTCAGGTGGCACGAGAAACCCTTAAGATGTCCTGATATATCGTCCAAGGGTTTTGCATATTGCGAATATTTTTCAACGACGAACCCAACCGAGGACAGTGACTATTACGTACACATGTAACTCGAACTGGGCAACGAAGCGTTGCATTATTGTCCGCCGCGAAACGAACGCGCAACCAGCGACGTAGGAGACAGGGAGAGGAAGAGAGAGACGCAACGGTTTCTCCAAACTGCACGGTCACGAGAACTGTGCGAAGTATCATCAGGTGGAAGCAGCCTGGGAGTTGGCCAGGACTCTGCTTCGAATCCCGTCGGCTGTCCGTAACGTTGCACCGAGTAGCGGTAACGCAATACATAAATCATCTTCCATTCTTTTAAGCCATAGCGACGTACCCGGACTACGATAAATAATAGAAATTCGCCAGACTCGTTGCAACGGTTCAATCTTTATACAGAGACAACAGACACATTCCCAGTACCCATATGCTATACTCTTTTCGTTCTTCGTTTCAAACTCTCCGACCAACATTTATACCCTCGTCGCTTTACTGCCCGAAGTGGGTACACTAAGAGACAAAAAGCATGAGAAGGTCACAAGAGCCAAGGTTAATTTTCGATTCGCAACGGCATATTAAAGGGGCATACACACCGCGGTCGGTACCGTGCGATCGCGTTACGGCTCATTCCAGACACTTGTACGACATGCTCCAGCCATAGGTCATTTAGGTTATTTTATGTATGTCGTGAATTCACAGACTAGACTAATTAGTGGGTTACAAAAGGTATGGCCGTAGGCTTCGCTTCGGCCGATACACACCGAGTAGTACGTATACTACCAGGAATAAATGGTACCCATGAAAGACGAGCATACTGCGGTAACGTATGGAACAAGGATGATCTGTATATAAAAAAATGAGATAAAATAATCTCCATTCTTCGAACACAATATCTACCAGTGCCGCTCGCTCGATTTTACAGACTCACCACGTATATAGAAGTTAGCGAGTACCGACTCTACGGGACGCAAGCACCGACACACTCCGTGTACTGTAAACGCATATACGTGGGCGGGTGTCGTTGTCGTCATCGTCGTACGCGTAGTCAGTCGAAGCGAGAGAAACGTCAGCCTGAGGGAACCAGCAAGAGAGTGACAGTATTAGATTTCCGAGAGTGGCGCTAGGAGGGACTTGGGGGGAGGGGGGGTGTAAGGGTTTCATGGATCCCAAGGAGTATATTTAGCCAACACTGTCACCACGCCAACACGAGACTCACTCCCATTCTGTGATATAGTCAGAGTTCCGTGAGCACTTGGACATAAAAGCAGTTCCCCCACGTGAAACGCATGGACGCAAACGGGAACTGCGAACGGCCACGCGGTTACTGGCAATATGCTGGCTGATGGCGGCATCCACCATCGAGGGATACGAGTTCGCTGGCTCCATGGGAAAGGGATTTGGCGGCGGGGTGTATTATTAAGCCGGGTGCACAAAACAGCAGAAGGAACGACCTGGAAAAGTGGCAGGAGATAATGTATGTCGCTCATCAGGAAAGACACGAGTCGCGGCTCTGGACGGAGGGTAGATCCTGGTGACGTGCGACACGCCGAGAATTTGCCAAGAGCGAAAATAGAACAGCGTGTGGGTTTTGTGATGTCGCTCCGAGCTATGAGCTGTACGAGGTTGTACGTTGGTAGGGAAAGACGGGACGAGGGTGCTAGTTTGTTCGCGGACAGATAAACATTTAAACACTCTATACGTACGTGGCGAGGAGATACGAAAGAAACGTTGATGCATCCATAAAGCAGGCCACGGTCTCTTATATTCGTCTGATGCACCCACGACAGCTGGACGCTTGATTTAAACGCGCCTTTATTCGCTACGGACCTTTGGTTTACCTTCGGTTTAACACAATCGTTTGTATCCGAGAACTCGTAAACGTCACTCTCGCGTGATTAACGTACTCGCTGTCTGTGACTTCATTTTATTCTCGAGTGGTCGCTATAATGCACTGGTATTATGCCGTACACTCTCTTGTTACGGCACAACTGCATTTTTTAGGGGGAAAACTGAACATTTTTCTTTCCATGGATCACGAAACGGACTCGTTTGCCGAGAAACATTCATAATTCGTTATTTTACTCGTATACTCATTACCTTCAATTGGTTCGAGTCGTTTCGCTCGAACGAGCAAACCGCTGATCTCTACGTCGTACCGTTAAAGGATAAACGAGCAGAAGAAAATCTTCGACGTTTACCCAGACGCCTGTCGTCCTTGTCAATCTTACGCAGAGTAGCAGCTAAAAGCCTTCACGTCTCAAGATGCGTGGCTAATCCGCAAGAGAGGAATAACGAAGTCACAGTGTGTTCTCATTTAGCCAGTCCGTCAAATTAGAGCGTCTAGTGAGACGTCAGTCTCGCCCCACGTGAACGCGTTAAACGGATTGAACATTGATTTACGAGTGTCGCCAAGTGTGTATAAGCTGAGGTTACGCACCCTGTGTACAAGGCTTGCCTAATCGCGACAATGACGCGTCCTCTTCTCTATTCATCTTCCTTGCTTCTGTTCTTAGCTTCTTCTTCTTCTTCCTCTTCACTTCGCAACTTCTCATATCTTCGGTAGCAAGAGTCGCGTCTTCGAAATGTTCTAAACGAACTGCTTGGTTCCTGGCTTGAGCCTAAGTACGTCTTCCGCAAGGCGGAATCATTAATCCTTCTAATTGCCACTCGGGAGTCACGCCACGGTGGCCGAGATGTTTTTCAGGCGAGCCGTTCTGCCAGTCCCATCCTCTACTGGTGGATAGTAGTTGCCTGCGTCCTATCCGTGACGGGATAAACGAAAAAGAGGTGGTTGGTATTGGCCTCTTGGAAAAAACGGATTCCTTATTGCACCGAGGCTGATCTTCCTCGGGTTGAAGCATGCCGAAAACATTCGGCTGACAGATGTACAATTATATTTATTTGATTGCACTGCTCGTTAATCAGATCTACCAACACCGGATACGTATATCAATGTATTTTTTATACGGTCTTTTGATAAGTGGAATTAATACTTCAAATTTTAACATACGTGTGTTGGTAGCTCGGTACGAGCTCACAATCGGACTCTGTCACTTTCTCTGGATACATCAAAAGCAAGCGAATCATTCGATTACCCTGAATCAGGGTATCGAGTCGTTTCAATGGCTGCACGACCATTCAAACTGTTTGACACTCGTGTTTCGTTCGATTCTCACTGTCAGATTTACGATTGCCAATGACGCGATGATGCTACGTTGGAAATACGTATGTAACTCGTATGTGATATTATCCTATTGGCATTCGCGACACGTGGTAATGGTCATATGCGACATTGCGCTAAACGATAGAATTTTCATGGATAATACGATCATGTTCTCATTTCAAAAATTATTCCTGTTAGATTGTCAGACCGTGCATATATATATCTGATAAGTATATAGTGTCTGGAAAAAAATGCTAAATGTGAGCAAAAGCCTTTTCCGACGAGATTTCCACATGTTCTAAAGTGATTCTGCTGGTCGGAGATTCATGGAAAATCGCGTTGGAAAGTCTGCTCAAAGTACGAGGTAGAGATACGTATTTCGAGGTAGTGCATAATTCAAAGGGCTGTTTAGTACGGCGTTTCCAGCAACCTGATGCTCTGACGCCATTCCCAACCGACCACCTGACTACGACTTTGTATACTGAGATTCCAGAGCATTTCATTTTCATTGATACCTCGGACTCGGCGATTTTAGCATTTTGTCAGGGGAGAACGTCGCGAGGGGAGTGATAGAGACAGGCAACAGTAAGAAGAAGATGAAATAAATAATAAAAAAAAAGGAAAGTCGCAAAGACAATAAAGAAAATAAATAGTACTAGCAGCATTGGTATTATCTATAATACTAGTAGCACGAAAAAAAGTGAAGCCAGCAGTCAGTGCTGACCGCGCGTGGAAACGTTTGCCAAGAGAGCGAGAGAGAGAGAGAAGGGAAAAAAGAGAGAGGGTATACAGATCGGTCAGTCCGTATGTGTCCGTCCAGAAGAGTCAGTAGGAATATGGTCGGAGGGTTAGAGAGATTCGTATGGGAGGGATGCTGGCTGGACCAGACACAAAGAACACAGGAACGCCGGTGGTTAATGAGTCGTCTAGCCCCCTTAGCTTTCGGTGCACGAACACTGCCGAACGAGAACCTGTGCTATACGTTCTATAAGACTGTAACTGCTAGGCATAGAGAAGTCTGCGTCTGAGCCTGAAGTCTGAGGCTTATATATCTACCGGAACTAATTGTCCCATAATTCACTCGCGCCGGGAGCTGTGTTGCTCTCTGCTTATCCCGGTCCGCGACTCCTTTCTCTTTCCATTTCCACCACTTGCTACCCCCCCGTAAACTTCCTCCGTCTACCTTCTTCCACTTCTTCTCCTTCTCCACTCGTCCATTTTTCTTTATTCTCTTTCTCTCAACCCTCCAGTCACACGCTGCTACGGTCGAGCGACCGACCCCTCTCCTCGATTAGTATCTGCAAAATTATCGCCCATTAGCCCCATCACCAAGAAGGCGACGTGGCACGTTCTCTCGTGGATTTCAATATTTTTCTTTCTCCTTAGTCTGCCACTCTTTTTTAAATTCTCATCGATTTTCCAAATATTCCGTAATGTCACTCTATCTACACTGCGTGGTTTCGGCGAGACTGCTAGTGCCAGGGGCTGAGATGGTTGCTAGATATGTAGACTGATAGGCCAGGCGAGACTCCACGATCAAATCAAAACTTCTCGGCGCGTACTTCCGCTCTGCTGCTAACGAAATAATTCGCTTCTCGGTAACTCTACAAGAATCGTCCTGCTGCCGGGATAAGTGTTGATGTTACATCCACCTGCCAGAAGTGGCTTTTACTACGTGACCAGGGAAATTATTTACAAGCAATCTATCGTACTCTGTGTATATGAATGTTATAAAATAATCGTTAGGATCTAGACATCTATAGTGTTCGAGTGCTGTATCAATAATTTATATTCAAATATAGTCAATGTTTGCAATTCCCCAGAGATGAACTTGCTAAACTATAAATATTGTACATTGTCGTGGAGACAATACAACACTCGATCCTAGTCTCCTTTCCTGTCGTAGAGAAAAATTCTAAAAATAGGTACTAGGCATTATACATATAAACTCGAATATGGATATCGAGTTCTTTCTGTCACAGCCTGATCGTAACCCGAGTAAATCAGGAGAAAATAAAGTATTAAAGGAGACCGAAATGACAAAAAAAATACGTATGGATGAGGAGAATTCTGATAATTCCGAAACAAGGAAACATGGCGCAGCCGAGTTGAGAACCATACCAACCTATTGCCAATGTTAGGCGCCAACCTCATGGGAAATATTTTAAACATGACTTCGGTCCAGCCATTCTCTATTTTCTACCAGTTCGCCTTGTGCATCTGGGATTATTATTTTGCGACGTTGCAACCTCACGCGTTTCCTCGCCCGTTGCGAACTCACAAGATTTGCATCTCGAGACGTGGAAAATACGCGCTTCTAGTTACAGGACGTCTGGCTGGGGCGGTTGTCGACACCAGCGCCAACACCGACGTTACGCAGTACCATATAACATCGACTCTTCCCGTGCCCCTCCAGTGTCTCTCCCAGTGGTAGACTTCGTCGACGTTACAAAGACAATGGGATTAATGTTTGCTCTATCTCCATCTGTCTATCTTTCGAAGTTACCGGTTCAAGTTGCGTCAGCATCGGAGCATGAAGTTTGCAAGCGTTCAACTAATCCGACTATACCCGCAGAAGTGCATTTATGCATAACGCTACGTAGGCGTCGTGACGCTTTTCTATATATTACCTACTAACCATCGTACAGGTACTTTGTCTCTGTCTTGCAGTCATCGTCGCTATCACTTCGTCTCTCGACGAAACTACGTTACAGGAACATTTGGATCCGTTTCTAAGAAGTCGCGACGTCGGATATTTTCGTACGCAAACGTTCGGGAGCTTCTACGGAAAAATCATTGCGTCGCGACGCGGGGCTTTATGAAAGTTACTGAAACGGACGCAGATCTGGTTCGTACGTGCACTTATCAACTCGTGTGATTCGCGAAAAATTAATATCGCCCTCGATTGTCAATTATGATATTAGCCGTGCTACGTCGTCGAGTGTGCATCTGCGCATGCGCATTTTACACGTGACACCGTAAGCGCCGTAAGAACTTAACTAGCACATTCAAAAGTGTACGGCGTATAAGTTACTGAAAAATCATTGAAAATGAACACCGTGAAATTTACGAATTTTGTTAATTAACATCCCCGAGACGAGAAAAGGTTAAGCGGTCGAATAAAAAGGAGAGTCACTTTTTTTTCTTTTCCGAGACTCTCGGTAAAGTCGGGAAACGTAAAAATGCCCAGACCTGCTAGTCTCGGAGAAATAGAGGTTTTCTCGTAAGAAATCGTTGATGTGTTTTTCGTTTGGCGTTTCATAAGGTAAAGCGAAAAAGTTTCTTTTATTGTTTCCATGCGACAGGAGGCCTATACCATTATGATAGTACTTCCATTATTCGTGTTCCTAGTCGGACGAAAACTTTTCTTCGCGTCGCGACGGCCTCGGCGAGACTACGAACTTCTCGCTAATCCCAGGACGGTACACTTCTGGTTAGCGAACTACAATATTGGTTCTTCCACGCTTCGCCGCTAACAGCCTCCTCGGAGACGGGTCGAACTTGCTATTTAAAACATTCGAAATACTTAAATAATAAAGTTCTACCAGGCTAAGAAACACGAGGGGTTGTTGGCTGAAACGAGGGAAGCAGCAGACGCAAAGATGAAGGCGCAGGAGTAACAAGAAGGGAGTGAAGTTATAAGTAAGGGTGGAAGAAAGAAAGGCAATGAAACTGCCCACAAGAAGAATCTAAGAAGGGGAGATTAGAGTTCCAAAGTTATTGAAGCGACTATAGGTTCCTTCGTCCTTAATAACGAAGCTCCGATGCTGATGTTCATAATTTTTACTTCCTCCTCTATCGTTCTCTCTCTCTCTCTCTCTCTCTCTCTCTCCCCTCTCTCTCTCGCTCTCTCTCCCTCTCGTCTTACCATCCTCCCTCGTCTCACAGAGATCGAATCGGATAATACAGAGTCATTCCCTGAATTTCAAGAAAGTACCTTTCACACTCCTCCCCATGACCCTCGGCGAATTAAAATCACGAAAAGTAATTTGACTAATCGACGCTTTCGTCACCGCTTGGCTGGTCAGTTAGCGAAGAACTTTTCCACAAGTGAACCCACTCCGATTCCTAACCCTATACAGCCCTGCTCTTTCTCTACTTCGCCCATCCCTTAGAAAGAACCAGCTACGGCACACCATTCGGAACGTCTTTAGATTTTCTCATCGCGCCTCGCTGCCCTGGAAAGGACTAACTCCTCCTTTATCTCACGTGCCTCTCTCTCTCTCTCTCACACACACACACACACACACACACACACACACACACACACACACACACACACAACGACAATCTCAAGGGACCTCTTTAACCTTCGTTGAATCTGAAATTCCTTTGGAACTCCTTCCGCTCCTTCCTCGCGGTCTCGAAATGTCACAATCACCCTTCGCGAGTCCCTCTACTTTTCTTTTACCTTTAAGGACCTTCCATTCACACTTGAGTTAATCTTTTTCTTTAATATTGCCTAAGGGTTGCCACCCTTACTGAATTATATAATACCGACTCAATCTAGTACTCATTATTATTCCTTACCTCAGAAACCGTTTTCTTTCCTCCCTACCTTAGAGTACTGTACAGTACACGTACTTTCATTAACCATATTCAACATGATTGCTTCTTCGTGTATCAATTCTCATCGAGCGGACCACTCAGTGCGCATGCTGTACCAGTCAAGGTAGATACACATATAAGAAAGACCAGGAGCAATCATTGTAGCGGTATTATTCCCAGGAGAAGCACGTTACTACATTGCGGCCAACCATGGGTCACTGACTGAAAGACAGACTTCGCCCGAAGCCACGCAACATACTATACCGCCTTCGTGTTTATTCTGTTTCTCATATATCTACAGAGTGCTAGGAAAACCGTCCCCGATACACATGCCGGCCATTGCAACGCTGGTTCGCCGTATGTACCCGGTTGCATCAACGAAGGCTCGTCAACAGCCTGGAGCTCTTGTCAAACTCAAACTCTAAATAACTGGTCGTTCCTACTTGACAAGTCGATGCCGTCAAATTACAACTTTAAAGCAACAGCCTTTAGTCAACTTTCAAGGATACCTATTAAAACGAAAATTTGTATGATTAAAATATAAAGATAAGTTAATTATTCAAAATTACCTAACGATCTTTTAATTTAATTCAAACGTTTAATCACACTTATAAGCCACTCAAATACACGTGCTATTATACATCTACTATAAGGTATGACTTAATTCTCCGAATCGTGAGTATACTCCATAAGTCAATCTTTATTTATTTTTCTCTCCTGAATATCTCAAACCATATTTCCCATCAGTCAATTTACGAGATCCAAACCGCTCCCACATTTGCATCCTGAACAAGAAAGGAGAATGCACCTTCCCCTGTCATGGGGTCTTGGCTTTAAGCGAGTAACCGACTGACTGCGGATATCTCTGCTGGTACATCCATTGCCTCTATGACGTTTCTCCTAGCAGGAAGTAACGCGAGAACGGGACGGCTCACGCATAGGCGGGTCGCTGAAACGGAACCGTGTAGTATCCCATTACTCAATCCCTGCGAGCTTTCACTACTCCATAAAGACATTAGCACACGAACCCAGTAATTACGGTGGGCTAGACAACTGGCTTGGTAAAGTCCTGCACACAGGTACTAGATGTGCCATACGTATTAGAAACCAGTATAGTGAGTATATATGTGTATATATGTATACACTATATAGTCTGGGCGGAGGTCCACTCGTTCGCGTGTCGACATGACGGACAACAGGGGTGTGTCCCCTGTATTGCGTTACACATTGTATTAAAGCTTGTTCCACGTGCCAGCTTCTATACTGTACGCATGCTATGTGTATCTATACATGTATATATAAGAAAGGTAGAAATAGACATAACCCACCCTCTCTCTTGTTACCCTCGAGTTTTTATTATTACTGTCGTAGATCGCGTGCGGGTCAGTAACGACGATCCCTTCGGATCAAGTAATTAAGTCATTATCTCATTTGGAGCGACGACAGTTGGTCGCTGAGCGAAATACCAGCCGACGAACTTTATATCTTTTCTTCTCTTTTCGAATAGAATCTAGCATGACAATGGAGACTCTCAGGGGTCAGATACTTTTAGTATATTTATTTGCATTTCTCCTGTGTATAGCGTGAGGTGCGATAGGGGTGTTGTAAAGAGACTTTAATGGTACGCTTATGATTTGTATTTTCCCTCTTTCTTCTTGTTCCATTCCCCCCCCCCCCCCCTCTATTTTCGCGCATCTTCTATTGCCAACACACGCTAACAATCTTAAACGAACCAGAGTCCATACACAAAGCTGCTCTTTGACATGGCCGGGTGGACTGGGCACGCTCGAAATCACGGAAATAGACATACCGAAGTAAAATAACCGTGAATGATGTAAATTCGATGAACGAGCTTGACAAAAGGAGAACCGTCCGTGCCTGCCGCCAGGACGAGACCGTAACGAGCCCCACGCCTACTTTACGTTGCGGTTCCTTTGTTCTCCTGGTGAACTCGTTCAGCCGAATATCCTTACCCTCCTAGGACCGATGCCCAGGACTAACAGAAATCTGGACGCTTTCGAGTAGCCGAGTAAACTTCCTTCCGATCTGTTCTCGATTATAACTTACCGTGAGTGAGAGAGAGAAAGGGAAAGAGGAAACCGGTCGGTGTCGGACTTCTTCGAGAAAGCGAAAACCGGCTCAGCGAGTAGCCACCACGCTAACCATATGCCAGGTTGACCTTAACGTTGGTACCTAATCTTCGGGTTATCTTATCTTCCGGCGCGTCTGTTCCGTACCGGTACTACGTAATACGAGAGGAAGACTAAACTCGTCTCGTGCTCCACTTCACGACTTCCTCTTTATACATGGAAAGTGGAGACAACGAATCCTCGTCCGAGACACGTGATTTCTGTGTGACTCCGTATGAATTATGGAGATTGTACTGTATGTGACGTAACGCGTGTACCAGGTAGACTGGAACGTTTTGGAACTATATTAAATCCTTTAAAGAAACTGGTCTGTCCTGTCCGCCAAATCACGCTTGTAATTCGTCGATCTTAATGACAGCTTTCAGATCTATACTTGGATCAGCAGATTTGAAAAACCCTGTATATAATTTCTGATTAATTTATTTTTTGCCTATCTCATGTACCCAGAGTATAATTGCAATCGTAGATATACATCTGCTAACGTATCCAGCCACGAGGACATTTCGTCCCGTCGATTGAAATCTTGTTACTCAAATATCGAAGAAAATTAGGAACAGCTGCGGTTACACTGTGATACTGATACGGATCTGTTGAAATACGTGCTTTCATCGAGACTACAGGTATTATCGTTGAGCGATATCGTACGACGATTCAATATCCATTCGACGTAACTCCTGAGACGTCTGTGTGTCTCGTTCGTGTATTTACATTAATACTCGTATGTTAACGTTACATAACGGTGAGTATATTTTAGAGGACGATTGCCTTCAACGCGATTTCCTTGTATGATTTAATTAAACAAGGCAAAGTTCACACGACAAAATTAGCAATTACCAAGCGGCGGGACGTCAGACACTCAAGTGCGAGATGAAGTCTTCCCATGGCGTAGCAAATAAATTCCAGGCTCGAAATTAATAATGCTGGCAACACCCGACGTCGGTTCCGCTCATTGTTATTTAAGGGGACAAAGCGGCGCGTTTTCGAGTTCCTCCATAATGAGTGGATCCTCCGACCTGAAAATGACGGATCCATTGTTCGCCCGACTGCAGCCTGCGCAAGACCCGTGCAGGTAGCAAACGAAACAAACAACCCGATATCCTACAGAAGTCTCTGGGGTATCCTAATGGGGCAACTCGAATAATAAGGGAAGTGCTAGTCACTACGAAGATCATCGATGACTTGAGACCTCGTCAATTTTCGCAGGCTCCTTCCGTGTTGAATCGCATCATTTCTTAAGAAAGGATAAAGCGATATAACCTACTGTGAAATAGAGACTTTGCGGTCAGTATATACGCACATAATAACACACTCAAAATTTGGCTCTCCCTTTTAAACACGTCTGAAAAAATTTTAACCTTTAATAAAAGCTCATAAACATCTGCCTATGGCTAATTTTGTTAATCCGGTGCGACCGTTACAATTTTTTTTAACATATAATATATTTAATCTGTCAATAAATGTCTTTAAAAATCCATCCAAATACAGGGGTAACACTCGTGAACCCGGAGAAAATGAATATTTCTAAGCGCAGTGCTTCTTCTCACTGCTCTTCTTATCTACGCGAACGTATACATTACCGTCTTCGTAATTCTTTTTCAAATAAATAAGTAAATAAGAAAGTAGTACGTACATATGTATATATATATATATATACACACACTATAAAAGTGAATAGAGGCATTTCGGACTATGGCTAGTGCACGTAGATCGCATATATTTCCAGGCCCTTTTTTCCATAGTTACCCTCCTCATCCCCGTGAGGTCCGACGCATACCCATTGCCATTCTAAATCTATATAGACGTACATAAAGGCACACATATACACGCGTCCAGAAAAGCACGAACCCTTTTATAGGGTTTATCCCGGCATAAAGCGAACGAATAAGAGTCCATAGGTAGACGCAAGACGTCCACGTACGTAGACATGTATCCATTTTAAAGGATACGTCTCTGGACCATGCTACCGGCTCTATCTACTTGATCTGATCAGATATGTATATACCCTAGTCTGCCTTATATCCCCAGCCTGGTATCTATGCACAGGTATAGCTATAGAATGGATCGGAAAAAGATAGAAACGTGAATTTCACCTTTTCTAGGATCTAAAAGTTTCTGAATAACATTCAGCACACAATCAGTAACACTTTAATAGGTTCTATTGGATTCCGAAAAGAAGTAGGTTCATGTATATATATATATATATATATATATATATATATATGTATATGACTGTACCCATAGGACCGATGGGTGACTATAATTATTATACGGTGTTACACGAAGATATCGAAGATGCTTAGAACGCTATGAGTAGGTATTATTTGCAGGTACGGGAGCTGTGAACGAAGCGGAAGATGATTCAAGCTGAGAGTATAATGAGCGGTAGGCAGGTAATGAAGACCATTCAATCTCTTGGTCGCACAGTATCTCCCAAAGGGCATACTGCTTAACCCCCTTAACTCCGAACCTCTTGGTAATCCGTTTAATCTCGAGATAATTAATGGCCGTAACGCTATAATAATTCTTTACTCCTCGGCAAATCGCGAGCAGCTGATAAAGAGAGGTGCGAAACGAGTGAGTCATCCTTACGGGTTACGCGTTATCAATGACTGGGATATGCGCTGACGTAGACGCGGTAGAGAAGATGGCGGCGAATTTTGGCTGGAATGAACGATCCTGCGGAACGACGGTAGCCCAAGATGATCGCAGTCTCCGCGAGCCACGATCAGTCAGGAATTCCCGGCATTAATTCACCGTAATTCCGTGGTCGGTGTAGCGTCGGTCCAGACAGCATCCTCTCTTGCTTCTATATATACAGAATCTCCTTGCTCTTAGCTTACCTCGGTATTACGTATCTTTGCATCTTGATATTTTTAATTCAGTCTGAACGTATCACCTTGTATATTATTCAGGCGTTAGGCCGAACGGACTATAGCCCAAGATGAGTCTGACAGTCTGGCCGGAATACCTGACCGCCAATTATCCCCGCATCTCACCCAACTGCTCCTTCTATCCCCTGACGTTTAACAAACTCTTCGGCAAAACACCGGGAGATAATTCAGATATCATCCCTCTATTCCCACTACCCAATCCAGGAATACAGACCGACAGACCGGGTGCTGCCTAGGGGCTCGCGTGCCAACTGACGGCTCCCAGACCGAACCAGATTATAAACTTCGAAATGTAGAGAAGAGCGTGCGAGGGAGGTTCCGAATATTCTTGTCTTGCTCTTTATCCCAAGAAAAAGGTATTCGAGGTAAACTATACCTATATCCCATTAGCTCGAATCCCTCTTGTGAGCTCTTCATACTAGTCTCGTAGTCTTTTGTTTCGGCAGCTAACCCTGAGATTATAGCGTTAAAGTACCGATTAACTTTTCGACAGAGTGTGAACTTTAACACGCGAGGCTACGGAACCGTGAAGGAACATCCGGCCCGCGATCTATGGAACAGCATTGAATCCTCCAGCGAACTTCTTAGAACAAGAACAAGAAATTGGCAGACAGAAGACAGCTGCTACGCACACTAATCGAGTGAGATTGAAATATCAGCCGGAAGATTTCTTCCCAGAAAGACTTGTAGTACAGTTTAGTCATGGCGAAACGATGGAAAAGATGCGATTTCGACACGGACAGGGTAAAGACCCCCCGCAGTGGTACTCATCGCACCCTGAAAGTTTCAACTTTTTCGGACCCCTTAGACGGATTTATGGATTTATGGTCAGCCCAGTCCTCGGGGGGCTAATTGCTAACAGCGTGAACTCGGTACTGGCAGCCTTGCTGCGAGGCTGTGTAGACTTGTGTTTAGAATATTATCTGTATCTGTTATATATATATATATATATATATATTCATTATCTTTATTATTATGCCTCTCGAGGGTCGTTACATAATTGGCTCTTCTTACGTATTGCACTTAACCATCGCCATTCAATTCCCAGCGACTTTATGAGACTCCAAGCATTATTCGACTCGTCTACAATTTGCAGCACGGTAATGGGACCTCGATCGTTTCCACGACCTTTTATTACCATCGTGCAGAGTTTCGCAACTGCTCTTATGCAAATTCGAAATTACGAGGTAAATTAAGGCGATGCAAGATCACTGTTAGTTCTCGCCTGTACAACCATCCATTAGACACTGGGATACTTTATCAATGCGAGCAATGAGTATTCAGATAGAATATCAAAGAGGGATGAACTAAAAAGGTAAACAAAAAATATACATATATGTAATAAATATATTTCTCTGGACACCCTGTGTCTTTATATGTATGTATAGTATATTCCTTAAGAGTGCATAACTCTGTAACTATTGCGTCAAAGTTTACAGTCTGAGTCGTCGACTGCTCAACGCTCTTGCTTGGCACCTCATCGGGCGGCGGCCCGTCTTCTTTTACTTCTTATCTTATCCACGAGTTATCTCCGAACCTTGTTTCCCGTCCAACTTCGCTGCACGAGCACACGGCAATCCCCGTTGCATCTCATGTTTGTTAAAAGCGCTTCGAGCGATGCGCAACGATCCATCCCAGGAGAGAAGACACTGGGTGACTATAGACTATGTATGTAGACACCTGGATAGATATAGTATACCTGGATGGATCTATGTACCTGCTTAATACGAGTTCGTGTCCCTCCGATAACGTGGAACAACGAATCGGACCAGAGTGGAAATCATTCGTTGAAAAACATAGCCGAGGAATAGACACGAAGTGCCTGACTTTTCGATCGTTAATTACTTTGGACAATTACGTTTTACACCGACCTTCATACATATCCCAGGCGTATCCGGCACGGTCTGCTGTCGAATTTTATCCAGAGGTATGTATAGGCGGACATCGGGTCAGTTCAAAGGATGGATGGGACTTCTTGGGAACAGAAGAGAAATAATGTCTGGATATAGAGAAACGGGTTGTTGGGATAATTTCTAAAGGGTTACTAGGATTTATGTGTTTTCTATCGAGCGAACGAACAGTTAGCAAGATGAAAATGAATAGTGGAATGATATCCGAGATAACTTTTTTGAATCGTCATCCGACAGAGGATCTAAGGAGGTAGGTATATGGAGTGGCGGATGTCCGTTAAACAAATTCTAGAGGAATGCATTAACGACGTCGGCACTTGGGTCAATGTATAAAAAAAGGGAATATAGACGAGAGCACAATACCTACAGCCTGATGGAGGATGTTTAACAAACACTCGGAAAATTCGCTGCATCACCTTTTCAGAGTTTCGGCAAACAAACTCGGTTTTTTGGAGTGGGTCCAAAAAAAAACGGGCGGCGCTGGGGAGGACCACCTATAGTAGAATATTTTCGCGTGGGTTTTCGAACCGACGCGATGCGACGTCCCGATGTTTTCGAAATGTTCCTCTTTTCTATCTACCTGCTTGCTCGAATGTATTTCGTTCTTTCTCTCTTTCTCTCTCTCGTTCTATATTCGCGCTCTCGTTTTGGGATTCCAGGTATGCCAACATCAGGCATACCTCAGGGACTGCTCTGACAGGCGACCAACCGACGGAACAGCAAGGCAATATTTGCACTCGACAACCCCCTATCCCCCTTAGCACGACGACCCTTTTCCTATACCCATTTACAAACTTTCTAATGCCAACATAGCTTACTTGTTTGGTCAATTGTCTTGCGACTATGGGCTAAAGACTTTTTAAGTATTTGGATATATACAGGTACGACCGAGGTACGACCAAGGGATATAGGATTTAATGGAGGGATGGGAGAATAGGGGTTGACGGTTTAACAGTTCGAATCAAAACCCTTGGTATTGGATTTATAAGAAGTTATTCTACTGGAGAACAGCTGGGATGTCTCTTTAATTGAAACTGCTCCAATTTGCTGATCATATCCTGTCGGATTGTCCAGTAGTCAGGTTTGCCGTAGGAAGTGGAAGACAGCTTCTGGTTTATGAGATTTTTCAAATAAAACTCGATATCGCACTATCAAATAAAGTTAATGCGCTTCCTTAAAGACCGTCTTAAAGTATCCGATGGTATCAGGAAACCTTCGGGATCCTCGGAGATCACGTCCTCCTTTGATACCAAAGCTTTTATGCGGGACACGTGTGTCTTTCTCGATCCTCCCCACCTCTGTGCATCCCTCTTTCTCTGAGAAAGTGACCTCGCTAGCGACCTACATTTGTCAAATCGTACGCATAACGTTTCAAACTTGCCCTAGACTCGATCTTGACTCCGACAAAGAGACGGATGTGTCCTGGCCGCGACGTCCGTCCCGTTTCCCAGACGCAACGGATGGAAAGGGGTCCAAGTCGCATGCGCATCACATATAACCTCAAATATCCATTCGGTACCTACAAATTATCATACCATACCCTTAAAAATTTTACCGCCTACAAACTATATCATTAAATCAAATCTGGAGGAGAAGATATAAATTTACCACACCGGAATTGAGTGTTACTTTTTATTTTACTATTTTTCACTTAAAATATATTTTTTGCATACAGCGAGTGAAATCTAGCGGCCATTGCTTCGATTTATGTATTTTTTTCATTTAATTAAAATCTCCGGTTTATCGCATACATGACAGCGACCCGTGTATCAGAGATTACTTAAGCGACACCAAGAGTATTCTCTGTCTGTAGCAAGTTGGTCCGGAGATCCTGGGTACACGGAGGACCTAAGGTAGAATACACGATTAAAACTATACAGGAAGAAGTAGGTGCTGAAAAGCCTGAAAGAGTATCGGTATCCAAAGTATAGAGAAGTATGTGTACCCTGACCATGATGGCACCACGGTGCAACGGTTGCATAGCTTCCGAATGTACACAGTCCCCTCTCCAACGTCATCGCATCCCCTCTCCGAGGACTCGCACTTTCCTATCCAGTGAGTGAGTGGGGCTCACGCGACGTTTACGCACCAAAGGACGATGCTCCCCACCAATGGATTCGGCTCGGCTACTCGCACCCTCCGGAGAGAAGCAGAAGCAGAAGCGACGATCCAACCAGCAAGAGGAGAAGTGTAGTAGAGAGAACAGCCGGTGTTTGGGAAGGGGAACCAAACCATAGGAAGGACTTGGAGACTCCGCACGAAAGCTCGGAGCAACAGTGTGCCGCGCGCCGCTACAACGCGAGTGTCGTTCTTTACGAGATTTCATATTATTCTGGCCTTTGTGGTTTGACAGTTTCAGGGAACAACTTATGTTCCCTGATATCAATGTAAGAAGTCACGACGTAATCCCTCAGGATTTTAAGACCAGTCAGGAAATTTGGTGCGTGAAGAATTTTCATCGGACTACTTTATTCAGTGGTGAAGTTGATCGTTTCCAAGGACGAGATCAGTGGAATGGAATGATTTTCGTGAATGTGTTTAGTTTATTGATGGTTCAATTGAAGAAAGAGGCTCGGGATAGTAATTCACTCTGATATCAAATTTTGTGAAAAAATGTTCCTCTAAGATTTTCGTGGAACCGTTTATCGTGGGAAGATATAAGTCCAAGGCTGTGAACAACGCATCGTCTCCCTTTATTTTCTTGTATTTTTCTCATGTTATTTTCCCTGAACGGATTTTTATACTATAGATATTTGTATATGTGTCTGTCTCTCGGAGATAAACGAAAAGAGACTGTTTGACGTGTATGTACGGTGCTGTTGTTTTGCTTCGATATTTTACCCATGTAAAATTGGTGTGTGTATGCTTACGAACTAGGCAAATTGTTTGGTTTCGGGAAACTGTGTCTATTGTATTATTCTGAAATTACGTGGGGCTAATATCATCGCACTGAGTGCATCCCTGCAGCATTCGTGTACGCGGGGTGAAGAGCGAACGTGTTAAAGGAGGGTCGATTTGCCGGTAGTCATCACATCGACCAGATATCGGCACTCTCTTGGATTAATCGTAAAAGTGATTCGTGGCTCGACAATTTAAATGACGTGAGTTCGGCCCGTGCTTCAGAAGATTTCGCTTAACAGGAAACCGCAGTGACGTGGATGATTGTGCGCCGATAAAAAGTGCTTCGTGAAAATGTCCTCGTAGCGAATCGGCAAGCTGTCGCCCGAATTTTTGAGGTAGGAAAAGAAGTTGCCATGTAAATTTTTCATTCCTGACTAATGAAAAAAAAAAAAAACAATCGGAAGATGAGTACACAAGATCTATTCGCTGGAACGTGCTAGCACCTTGTAAAAGAGAATTTGTGTCGTGTTTTTATTCAGGAATTTAAAATTCTCCTGAACAAAATAAAAGTAGAAGAGCGTATTGAAAATCGTGGAGAGTCAACCACGTGTGCGTCGAATACAATTTGCGTGCCAATAGTGAAAAATAAAAGTATCATTTATCGCCAGTTCTAATTGCGTGATTTATATTCGCGTGGTGCAGATGAAATAGACATAACATTTTTTTTTAATAAAAAATCAATTCCACGCATGGTTCTACTCTACCGGTATTGCTATCGAAATTACATCGTCCGTCGGGTTGTTCAGGCGTACGGCCCGGGTTTAACGATTTAACCTATACCCAACAGAGTGGTAGGACGTTTTCCTCGAGTTCGTGAGAACAGAACGAGTGGTGAAAACGACATTTTACGAGTGACCACTCACTGGTCCTCGAAATCGGATTGCGAATTCTCTCTGTTGCTCTTCCGTAAGGAAAGGGTCTGAATCGGGCGCGTATTTTCAAACCCTTCGGGAATAAACGTCAGTATTCGGTCAAGGAGACTGATTGTGAGTCAAGTGATAAAGGAACCGTGAATTCACGAGGTGCTCTGTCCGGTTCCCGAGGTCAGCTATGAGAATCTACAGAAGGACGAAATTCGAATTAATCCTCGACGGTTGAGGGCAAAGAGCGAGGGTAGGTCACTCGTGTGCACAGGGGGTGGCCTGATGCCAGTGACAGTTATTAGGAAGTTATGGCAGACCATAGTGAATCCGGAGCCAAGAATATTCCGCTTGGGAGCCCTCTGCTCACGACATAGCTTATTTTATTTTGGTCTTGCACCAGGGGGTGCTATGCTACCTAGTCGAGTTTTCTACTTCTCTCCGTCCGCGCCATCCCAGTTCCTCTGTTGTTCTCTATTTCTCTCTTCCGACCACGTAGGAGAGCTCGTTGGATTTGTAGGAACAACTAGAAGGCAAAGAACTTGAACCCAGTTGTCGGTGTAGCCTTGTACTCGTGGAGTGTAATCCCACGACTTTTATACCCGTATCTTGATTTTTCACGAAAAATCTTCCATCTCGTACTTCAATCCCATCCCTATATACACTCTGATCATGATCTTCAGTGTTCTGGATAAGCATTACGTGCTTGAGTAAAGCTCGTTCTTCAACCCACTGCATAAGCTGCCAAGAGAACTTTTGAACCGAACAGAGCTCGAACGGCTAAGGGTGGTTCGGCTAGGGTAGTCTCTAGTTGAAATTTCAACGTGGTTAATAACTGAACGCGATAGCAGAGTGCGCTAGTGTAATCTCGATCCAACGTCATAAATTTGTTTGGGTAGATCGTTGAATTTTATTAAGAAGGTAAAGGCGAAGAAGAGAGGAGCTACCCATTACCTAAAGAAGGTAATGGCACCCAAACAGTAATAAAACACGAGGCTACCACGTAGAAACACGAGACACGTGCGTGCAAAAGTTTCCACCCTTAACGCTGTTAAAGTAGTCACCAGGATAGCAGAATACGTTGAAGGGATAAAAGTTGCAGGGGTAGTTGTCCCGTTACGTTCCTTTTTTAGGGGAGGGGGGGGGGGGTCGTCGTTATAGTAGGTGGTAGGAATGGTATAGCTACTTTTATCCACATCCCCTAGTAGCCGGCTCGGTGGTCGCCTGAATTAAACGACCTCTCAAAAAACTTGGTCAATTCTCTAGCCGTCTCTTCGTTCTTCGGCGTACAAGGGTCTACTTTAGGAAACGGTTCGACCCCCACTGTGAAAACCACCTCGTAAAAGGTGCAAACTTTTCATCCCCGCGGTCGGAGAGTTCAGGCAGTCTTCAGGGAGTCTCCTCGCGGAACAAATTGCAAAAAGATTCGGATGCGATTGCCCTCAGCTTTGCTATTTACATGCGCTAATATTTTAATTGCAAATTAGCACGCGCCCATTAGGTCTCTCCAAACGAATCTCTAATATGCATCTCGCGTATCTTAAAGAACAGCTCTGCACGAGGGTAACGTTATACACTTAAATAATTGCACACGGCCACTGCGCTTCTACTCGTACCGAACCTACGGTTCTCTTTAATTCCTACGAATTTATAGGCCTCTCTCAAGTGCATGTATCCTAAGGGTAATTAAGCATGGCTCAAGTACGCGTTAGGTACGCTTATAATATTTTTACACCCACGCTTCTACACGAGTGACCTACCAAAGGACTTCTCGACACGGGTCTCCAAATGGATGTCAGAGAAAGAACTTACAGAATTGTTATTTCCTCGGCAACGACGTTGACCAATCTAATTATCCCCATTTTGAAAGCCATCCTAACTCCTCCGCATACTCCCACGTGACCGCACGTCCGAAACACATTGTTTTCACATTTTCGTAGCTCAGTAATTACGGTACATTGTCGTGTCAACGATTCCGTAATAGAGAGAGGTTAATCAAAAATAGAAGATGCATCGCGTAAAGCAGTGGATTCCAACAGCTCGGTCATAAAGCGTCATGACGAAGATTAAAGGAGTGCGGGTTAAATAAAAAGTTGTTCCAGGAAAGAATAACATTCTAGGAGGGTCGGTGGTTACGACCCCGATTGCAAAGATCGGTCACGAGGGAGTACTGTTGTAACAGAGAGGAATATGGCACAATTTTATTTCTCGAAGGTGACCAACTTTTAATAACTTTTTGATAGCATATTGGTCCTGGACTTGTAAATAAATTTATATCTACGCATGCGCAGTCCTCCTTTTCCTACTCAATTTCTCTCTTTTTTTTTCAACTATCATCCTTGTGTTCTCTACCTGCATCTTCGTCGGTACCCATACGCTGCCCTTCTCGCTCCTACTCGATCCCACCACCTTCTCTGGGTTCGACCTTTTTTTATTTTACTCTCATCCTCCGCTTACATTCGAGGAATTTGATGGGTGGCCCTGGTCGAAGCTGCGTCGAAGAGTTTGATAGCTTCGAGGTAGGGAGTAAAAGGCGGACGTTATAACTTAAATTGAGTATAACGCGGCTCTCGTCGCTCTCCGTGTAGGCCACTTCGCGTCGATGAAAATTCTTCGCGGCTTCTATAGGTCATTATATACATATAGGTAGTCCCATGAAAGCCAACCACCTTCGTTGGCCGTTATACGTAACGTCCCCCTGCGGACAACGGGGTCAAAATATTTTCGCCTAAGGGATGAAGAGAAAGAACTCCTTGACTTTCTTTCCCATTTTTTTTCTCCCTTTTCACTCGTTACGCCGCCTTCGCTACTTTCATCACTTTTATGTCAACAGCAGTCCACTAGCTTCGTCCACTTTAATATCTCTTTCCGTATATGCCAAACCTTGAAGAGACACCAGGTACGAGCTTGACGAGTGCGCACGTCACCCGAAACGACTTTGCGCAAACGAAACGAACCGGGACTACAAACGTATTCATATATTCATAGATAAAAATGAGCTCCACGATGTCGCATGTTGGGGAGAGTGGACGGGGCGCCCTTACATAGCTATACCCCATCATCCTTTTCAATGTGTTACCTTATTAAACATGTATGTTGTGCATCGACGAGTCGCGAGGTGACTGACTATGTGAAATATTCAGAAATCCATGAAATTTAGAGTCGCACAGGTTCTCGGCGTATATTTGACCTATATTTCACATCCTCGAGTAATATTCCATTTCGTTGAGAGCGCTAATTGAAGTGGATGGCGTACTCGTGATCGTAAAGTGGCGAAAGGGTGGTGAAATGAATGCAGGGTAACAACGCCCGAAAGTTATCGGGAAGTGACTCTAGCCTCGCAGGTTAGCGCTGCAGACGCGAAAATTGCGCAGGCAATCAGCCCTGCGAGCGTTCCGTACCCCCAGGTCTCTCGTACCACCCTGGAGAGTATTGCCGGTTCTAACCATTGCTGCAACCCCTAGCTACTCTCCATATCCAGTTAAATAATGTCTCGCGCCACCGGCCGGAAATTTCCGTATCGTTAAATTGGCCTGTAGCTGGCAATAGTAGCAATAGGTTCGCCACGTTACGTCACCTGGTACCACGGACTATTGGTTAACCCAGCCGTTTCAAGATATCGCCTAAAGACCTTATAAAGACCTTAGCTTGGATTACTATACAGCTATCAGATATAATAATAACTACGCAATGTACCAACCCATCCTCAGTCAGATGTGAAATGATCCCTTAACCGCTATACGACGCAAGTACACGTTAACTCGGGCAAGCAGTATTGATACGCAAAAAAGATCATAGGTCAAAGAGTCAAAGAGTTGAGAAATATAGCTAATATTTTTTTCGATTTAATGAAATCGAGCTATCAGGGACGTCCCTATCAAATAGTAATGTGCCAGCATAATGGAGTGGTGATGATCGCGACAGGATTCTTTCTTCACGAAAACTCTATAACGTCCGGTAATGGATGATCATAATGAAGCGACCCGGCAGAGTCATTCGAGATACATCTAGCAGGTTGACTTCTTATTCCGTGTGGTCCACGAGGCCCTACCGAAGGGATCCAGGCGCGCCAACTAAACGGCTCGAAAGAACGAAGGTAGAAGCTGTCTGTCTGTCGGTCGAATGGCGGCTCTGGAAGGAGGAAGATTAACATAGAGATGAGGTCGCCGCAAGTGTTTCTACGTGAGTTATGTTCTCCCGCGTGAGCACCGTCTCCTGGACCTCCTTTACCTGCCGACGACGTGCCTCTGACGCGAGACGCAGAGACCTATCCAGTGAATTCTCTCCATCTGCGACCTAAGCCATATACCTATCGCTATAGCAACGTGCTCCCCTGTGCATAAACTGTTTTGTCTATGCAAGTCGTTGCACTTCCCCTTTTCAGTCCAGTCCCAGGTGATCCTCGCCAAGGAGATTCGTCCAGAGAATACTCGAGATATTTTTATACCAGCTATGTATTTTTTTTGACAAAAAAAATCTCGACGTGTCTCCCGCCACAGTCTGTCTTGCTATTTTATCGCATTATCGCTGAACTTCCCTTTAGTTTCTCGTAGTGACTTTTATGAAAAAATTATCAAAGACCGATGAGCTCCTCGTTGGGTACAGGTCAGGTCGCGCGTCTTGTATAAAATTATGGCTGTTGTCTTGTCATCAGTATACCTGTATACATATATTAATACCCACGCAAAATCAATCCCGATGGTATTTTCGAGTTTCTCGAGTAAAGAGAGAACAATCGTGCGTGGGCATTCTACTCCGGTAGAATCGAGTTTCTCATAGATAATATATTATGGCTGTACTATTATATATATGTATGTATATATGTAACATGTAGATACGCACAGCCTATGTTTAAATGCTTATAAGCGTAGTCTACAGACAGTTCGGTAACCTGCAGCCTTAACATTTCTCTGATTCTCCATCACTATCTCATTCTCTTCCGACATTTTCGCCCGGTTGGCAGACTACGCGCGTGATTCTATCACCGCTGATTGCATTATTCCTCTGCTCTGCTGGCTGTTTGCAAACTGCAGTAATAACCTCCATGCTGGCACATTAGCCGTATTATACCGTACGGTACGCTAGTACGTACCGGGGGTAGGCACGTGTGCTGGTATCACTTAACTAGAAGATACGAGCTGGGTGAGCGAAGCTAATGCTGAAATAATGCGACACCTAGTAGCTGTTCGTTGCTCCCTTGATGCTGTACGTACCTCAGTGTATACTGTACTGGTATACGTACATAAATCTGTATGTTCATCCTTCGTTATACACAGTTGCTCATAGACACTTTTTCTCAGTGCTTTCTGTATAGCACTTTTTATCAGGACCACCTCAACGAAATATCCCAGAAACTTCTCAGCGTATATAATCATAGACGGCCAATATTCCTATACATATTCGTGCTGCTTGCGCGTATCCGTTCATTAACGATCAATTAGAAAGTTTTTCCCCCTTATTGGGAGCTCTTCGTAATTGCTTGATAATTACCTAACCAGTCTTCCGTCCTTCTCTGCAATAACTTTAACGAACAGTTTCCGGTATAACAAAGAAAACGGAAACTAGCAATATTATGTGCATATATATATATATATATATATATCTACGGGTTATGAGGAAGTGTTTGATCTTATCCAAGTATATGGACAGAAAATCATGCGCGTCATCAGAGACTCTAGGTTGCCTCTATGGAGAGATACGTAAGCCAAGCCAAAGCGCGGCGGCCAACCAGGATTTTCTCCCAGGAACAACCAACAGTTGGCGGTCGCGTTATGAAATTTCTACGGTCTAGACGAGCTCGGAAAATCGCAACTCGTAGCTCCCGTTTGGACCGCACGGCAACACACGGGTCCCCGCGCAAAGCTCTGGCATTTTCATAATGAAATTATAGTAGGTGTCAGCCGAGCCGCAACGACGCACGACGTCCGAGCCAGCGGGATTTGTATTCGTTGGGAAATAACGCGAGCATTCGCGACGGACCCCTATGCGCTCGTTACGCGACATTAGGCAAATTTTCACCCCGCGTCTATTCGTCACGATGAAACTATGGAAATGACCACGACAGCACGAGATGTCCCTCTCGCTCTTTTGCTCCCTTTAGAATTTCGTTGACCACGTAAAAGCACGGGGTTCTCTCCATATTTTGTTTAGCTCTTTTTGTCCTACCCATCCTTTTATCTGCGAAAATTCGCTCTGTGCCAATTTCCTTCCTTTTTTTTTTTCTTTTTCCGTAAATTTCTCGCTACACCGACCACACACGGGTGCGGGTTACGTGAGCCCTTTCGGGGAGGGTTGTTCCTCCCTTAGCCAATTTACCTTTGCCATGAGATCCACTTTCGGCGGGCCAGCCTCGACGCGAGGCGTCGAAATCCTTAGACGTTTTTATCCCTTGAGCTTTTGAAATCGAGCGTCTTTGTGGGATGCGTCCTTCTATATCCTAATCGTGCGTGTAGGGTGTTTCGCAAAGACCTCCCATTTCCTTAAGACATCCGGGTATGCTTGCTATATATATATATATACATATATATATATTTTAGGTACGTCAGTTTACATCTTCACCGTGCAATACACTTATCACCGCCTGGGTAACGTGTATCCCGCTATCCCTTTTACATACTGCATATAGATATATAGTATACGTGCAGTTATAATATTGTACTCCCCAAAGCGTGTCTCCTCCGTGTACATTTGTCAAGGGCCGAGAGTATCGTGTTTCGTGGCCTGTCTTTACCTTATTTACCTCTATGCACTGCCGCAACGATGTACATACACACCTGTGTAGTGTATGTACGCGATGACATCACAGGATCTTCCGCGTCCTCAGGCTTTTCGAACGTGTCCCAGTTGATCGAGCATATTCCTCGTGATCGTGTCGGTATTCTGGCACGATCCGCGGCATGTGAAAGGGTATGACGTCACTGATTTGAAAGGATAAAAAAATAGCGGACAACATATAACACTGGTATTTGAAAAATATGCTGTACGCGACGCGAGTCTCTTGAACTGTACTTTAAGAGGGGTATCGATGGGAGGTGGAAACGTGGGTGGCAAGCACCCACGTGCAGTAATAGATAAAACGTTTGGCTAGTGTCGTACGCGCTTTGTTGAATTTACGCTTCCGACATGGCTTATAGTCTGGTCTTGGTTTAGCAATCCTGGATACCGATGATCGGCTGGCTAATACCTTGAGTTTCCTTGTCTATTCACTGCTGGTGATTTACTGGCTGGTTACGTTGCTGGATAATTCGAGCGGACGAAGGAAATCGACTATGTGGAATTCCGAGCGATGGGCTTAGTTATTTCAAGGATCGATGACAGTTTATAGGATCTTAGGCTGTCGGGTTTTACGTATGTTGGTTTTGTACTGAAAAGTATATTGCCGAAACGTGTTCTTGCTTGGGGTATACGTAGGTAGTATTGCGGGAAGCCGCGGTGAGGCGCAGCAGTAGAGTTTTCGAAAGACAAGTAGGATTCTTCTCGTCAAGATTTCTTTGTTTACTTTGTCGTCGAAAATGGTATTGCTGATTCCACAAATAACTCTCGAGATTTCAATAAACAGAAAATAAGGTTGGTATGCGTGCCGTATAAGAAGATGGTTATGTTTAGAAGGATGTTCTAGATACTTTGTACATACATGTCTTTTGTTACGCGAGTATAAAGCACGTAAAGGAACGAATATTAATTTTCGTTGATTCTCTAAACCTTAGGTTTACTTTGAATGCGATTTACTATAAAAAAAATTCATTGAATTAATCAGGATACTATTTTCTTACTGCTCCCCCACCTATGTATATCTAACTCTATATAATACACGTAGCAAGGGGAGGCTTTTCTAGTCTCGCGACTTAACGGGATACTAGATCATACTTGACTTCCGTTTTAGAGAGAAGCTGAGTTACCTAGTCTTGCGGAAGACCCAGATATACAGTCAGGACGTACAATTGTCTAGTAAAAGACCGCATAGTGGCTTCTACACGAATAACGAATAATCTGATAAAATTTCACTCACCGTAGAAAAGGGAGTCAAATAAAAAAAATCACGTGTACTCTAGATTTTGGCCTGGTACATCCCGACTGCCGGTAGTAGCAGGTAGTACGTATAGCTTAAGGTTGGTGCGCTGCTGGTTGGTCCTGCGCTACTCTGCATCTGAATGAGCACGAGGACCAAGTTAAGGATGAGGACGAGGACGGGGATGGGGATACCAGGAGGCATCACCCAAGCCAGTCTGAGCCAAGAAACGGAACGGAAGGAAAGCTGCATTTATTAAACTGAGCGTAGACGTACTGCTTTCTTTTTTCTTATTTCTTTTCTTCTTGCATCTCTTAGATTTGTCCCGTCGTTCTCCTTCCTCGCTCTATACGTTTGTGGGGAATAGTCTTGACAGAAAAATACAATTTCGATACCTCACCTGGGCTATCTTCAACTTCTCTCTGCCAGACTGTCAACGGCATCCGCCTAAAGACGTCGACTTACCGAACACTCGATACGGCTGATAGCATTTGGATTTGGTACATAACGATCCGCCATCTTGACACTAATCCTCTTGTAAGTCCTAAACGATTTGATGCAGGTATGTGATTCGGGTAGTGATTCCTTTCATCTTTTCACCAGAGGACACGGATACTCGTATTACATTACTTTTTGAAAATATTATAAAGCCGCTAAAGGCATTAATGAAATCCTTAATAATTCAGGATTTTTAATCCGTCCTTATCGTACTATTATACCGATACTGAAAAATAGACCTAATACCTAGCAGGTGTCATGTACTCATTTCAACTGATATGTAGTGTGTGTATAGTTTGGAGGATACAATAGTTAAAAGTCCATTGATCCCATAAGTCATATGCACTCTAGCCAGAGTCATCTCAGAATATGAAAATTTATTGACTATAGTGTAGGTGTGTGTAGAGTCGAGATAGGATGACTCAATTGATGATTGATTCGAGAAAGCCCTTTCCATTCCTCGTTTCCCAGGGTAACACGATAGGCCTGTTTCCAAACTTCGGATACGACAAGAGTTCCAATCGATCATGGTGAAAAACGAATTGAAGGGAAGCTATAGCGTCCCTATATTATATACAGGGTCTCTTCCGTATCAAAGGTGGAGGTTTGTTCCATGCGTGACAGTCAGTCCACTGTCTCTGATTATTACTAGAAACTATAACCAGAGGCTATAAAGGCGCACCATTATAAATATAGCTATGAGAGAGGCCTTTCCAATGGATAAAAGCGCAGAGAGCAATTAATCGGCGGCGTGTACGGAAGGAGAGAAGGCCGAAGTCAGGCGTGACTGATTCATTATGAGACTGTAATTAAGTCCTAGTATTAGCATACCGATTCTCCGTTCTTGGCCCTGTGAGCTGTGGCACCGACTGGAACGACTTGACCCCAAGCGGGTCAAGGTGCTTCCTATGCTAACGAGATCGCAATCCAGCCACGTACATAACAGAAAAACCGCACGTTTACCCCGTTTACGTGGAACGGGCGACTCTATCCCCTTGGTTACAGATGGACCAGACGTGTATCTCTTAATTAGCCAGGGAAATACAGTGGAAACGAGCATGCTGAATCGACTGTATCAATTCGCCTTAAAACCTCGCACCATTTGCAAAAAAAAGGTGCACGAACTCCCTTTAAAGGAATATTGAACTTCCTATCTTCGTTTGACTTTGTACCGTAGTAATGTTCAGGCTTCAGTTCGGTTTATTTTCTTTTTGTCGACATCGATCGGTAAACTTTGAAAATTTTTTTTTCCCTCCGTCGTGAAAAGTTTAGTCGTCTTGCTGCGGGGTCCCCAACCATTTCCAAATAACCGTGCGGCAAAATGTGTTGACTCGTGAGACTGAGACAATCTGGACCAGTGAAAGGGATGAAAAGAGATACGTATAGTAAAGGCTCTTACTGTATAAGTACAGACATGATATAAGGACATAGGGGGTTGATAGTAGTATACTCTGGTATATAAATAGTGCGAGAGGAACCACAAGGTGGTACCTACTGAGTTACGGTTCGATTAGCAGGACTGCCAATGTAATTAATAGGAGGGCTGATTTTCTGTGTGATTTTCAGTACGTTGAGGAGGAGAATGGAAGAGCTGGAGACGCTGGAGAGTACCGAGTGTCCGGAGTGCCCTGGGCCACCCCCAGAGTTCAGGTTGCCACCGCCGCCACGACCGCCCTTTCTCACGGAAGGTACATTCTGCTCGGAGGCACCACTCGCTGAACTCGAGGATTGCGTCGCCATTCCCGTGAGTACACGTACATATTATCTGTTATCGGTAAGCCGCCATAGATAGCAACGTGCCTGTTACTCTCATCTTGTGCATGTCGTTCAACTAGGATCGAGGTAACTTTGTGCTGAGGATCGTAGAACCTACGGGGCAAGAGCACGATACATGCTACACGTGAAAGTTCCCGATCAGATTGTACCTGGAATAATTAAGAGAAGGGCCCACCTACCGCGTGCTTTCTTGCAGGTGCCTCTCAATTTCCATCTGAGGTTGTTAAGACCTGCCTCCGGGGCACGAGACTACCTAAGGACGCTTAACGCGTATCGCTTAACGTAAGGATCCTCGCGAGACCCGAAGAGGAGAGAACCAAGCTATCTTCTTTGTCGAGGATTTAGTCCTGTGCAAGTGGGTAGAATGATACAGGAGGGCACTTCGGGGAAGATGATCAAGGACCATCTTCTTGGTCAGGGCTTCAGGGATTGGCTAGGGAATAACCCATAGATCAAAGAATGGACATGGTCTCAATAAAAACATAGGACAGTTAGGGTGGATCGGCAAGCTGGATATAGGAGCTGTAATATTATCCGTTGTACTTAAGGGTAGCATCCCGTATAGCCAGCACAGTGCTACAGATGTATACGTTGCTTAGGTATATGTGCCTCGATGGTCTTGGCTCTAAAGCTTCCATCCCTTTCTATAGTGCCCCCGTTACTTTCTATCCAATTCTTCCCGCCCTTAATCCCGTCAGCGAGGATGCGAAGCCCTGGAAAAGAATTCCAATTAAACCGCAGCAGGACCACCGTGCGATCTTTGACTTACGCGAAGAACGCACCCGGATCGTCACCCTCGAGTTTTCACGTACGATAACTTTGGTATAACTTCGACATTCCAGGTACACGTAAGCTCCATATACCATACTCAGCTGCACGCTTCGTGCTACGAGAATTATAGAGTAGAAATATCGGCCGCCGAGTCTGATCGATCAGAACGATAAATTCAGCAGCCACATCTCACTTGTTCCCATTACCCACCTTTTACTACACGGCCACCTATCCTTAAGGTTCTCAATTCGTCCCACTAAGCGGTAGCATCTCATACCCTCCACGTACCGTGAATTCTCGCTGTGCCACTTCTCGAGCACGAATCAATTCACCCCTAGCAGTTTCCAGCGTAAAGTCTAAATACATCGTATATTCCAGGTACTGTGATTCGTATTCACCTGACAGGAACAAGCGTATACGGAAACATGTGATTTTACATTTAGTACTGTGCACGTATAACGTTTATACACAGGAGACGTCGCGTGGAGCAGGGCGACAGGAGACGCCGATGACACGAGATACTGTTTCACTCTTGCTTTTAACAGATTGAGAAAAAAGCATGTATTTAGCTTGACAAGCGCCATCTCGACGCTTCGAGTCTACGCTATGGTGTCGTCCCTGGCCTTTTCCGTGCTTCTTCACGACCCGCTCGTTTCGTTCTATCTTGTCGGGTAGCGAGTAAAAACGGTACATGCCTATTAATAGGGAACACGTGTTGCCCGTACAGAGGCTGAGACCCATTATCGCCCGACAATTTTACATCATTACGCGTAATTGGAGACCCCATTCTATTCTTCGCTCTTGTGTCCTTTTTTTCTCTGTTTTTTCTTTACTCAATGTATCCCGTGTGAATTACCGTGCCCGTTATATTGCTCACTTGGTCACGACTCGATGTACTCGTATGTACAGCTTATACGTATACAGCACGAGACGCGATTGCGTTATGGGACTGCGAGCCTCGGATAGCATTGGGACTCTTGAGGGAGGCCGTACGTAAAGTAATGCCTGACAAAACGGTTTTCGTGATTACAGTCGGGAGACGTGAGAAAACTGAGAGGGAGAAGCTGCCGGCGCCTTTAAGTTTCTCTGCCAAGTTATAAATTGCGCTAATAAGATTCATCTCGGCGCTACAGCCTCTCCCTGTCTTTATCTCGCTGTCTACCATTCGTACGTAGCATCCCGCCTCCCTTTGCAGGCCTCTTCCACTCTCCTCTCTTCCTCGTGCTTTCCCTTATCTAAATAATTGCGTTTGGCTTACTCTTTATCGAATTAAGGACGAAGGAAACCTTCATGGGTATTTCCTTCGCGAGATTCTTGGGACTGCTCCTTCGGGAAGCTGCGCAGGTCTCCCTTCATCGTCCGGATAGGAAGATTTCCGTCTAATCATAAATTACGCAGGTGGGTTTAAAAGGCATGCATGGGGATTCGGTGGAAAAGTGGTTAAATGTTTGAGGAACATTCGAATCTCGTCGTCCCGATGACGATCCACTAAGTTCACAAGAGGCGGACTAAAGTATTCCATTAAACGTTATGAGCATCCCTTGCGTAAATACACGTTCCAATTTGACGAAGGATCACGCGAGAGTCAAGATATCAGGGAGCGGCCAGAAAGAGAGAGAGAGAGAGAGAGAGAGAGAGAGAGAGAGACTAACGCGAAATGAAAATCGTATATGAGTGTGAAGGTAGGTTCCAAGACCCAAGCGAGAGAAGACTGGGGGGCGTAGTCGAATAATTAAAAAGCACGGGTTAATACAGACTAGCTACCCAAGTTGTCTCGAGTTTATTAGACAGTAGCTATGGCGTGTGCACAGTTTATTAAAGCGTCCTCCTCTGTCTCTTGACGTCGTCTTTCAAAGTTATTGCAGCATTTCGCGATATCCGTCGCGCGACCAAGCTAAATCTCACTGCTGCAAGATGGGTATCTCGTCGCGGGGCGCGCGGCAAATACACAGGGAATTGAAATTCCACGCGGAATCGTAAAGTTCGCAACTCCTACTCGACCTCTTCATTTATACCTGCCAGCCAAGACTGGACTCGCTCCGTCTTCTAGGCATTTTTAACCTTCTACCTCTATAATACGCCGTACGCCAACTTCCTCTATGTACACCGCTACGTGGACGTTCCTCCTTCGCCCGCGCTTCCTCCTCGTTGTCTTCCTAAGTCGTTCCTCAAGTTTATCCTTGCACCAGGTATCTATACTCAGTGCCCATACTGCAGTAGAGTGACATCAGCTAGGTATACCTTAGCGCATTATCCATATAAACTGCAAGACGGTGAGCACCCTATAGGTGGAGGTCGGACCGGACTTTGCCATTCCGTCCTATCAGGTCCGTCTCGTAGACGACGTTGCTATACCGGGTGAACTCTTGGAAAACTTTAGATTACTTCGCAGCATAATGCGACGGCCAAATCGTAGTCCCGAGCAATTGGACAAGTTTAGATTTGAGTTATGCACAGGGAGACCCTCGCGGACGGTCATTATGCGCCTTCTGGATAGGAGGAGGAGGAGGGGGAACGAGGAAAAAAGATTATAGAGTATAGAGCATATAATATAGGTATACGTATACATGTGCGGAGTTAAAGAAAGAGAAGGGGAGAGGAGGAGTGTCCTGGGTGTGGCGGCTACGTAGAAAGGGGTACCGGGCCAGCAGTGATACGTTTTTGCACCGGGAGTCTCTTTATTACGCCTGGGAATCCGCTTTGTTTCTGCCGACGCCCCGAGAGGGACGAAGGAAAAATCGAGAAAAGAGGAAAGAATCCTCCGGTAGTTTCGCCAGAGCGCGAGAACGCCGTTGGCGAAGGACCGGGGGGTGGGAGGACGCCCGAGACTCGCGGAGCCCAGCCAGCAGATAAAAAGAGCTCTTGGACGCGGATGGAGGTGAAATTCAGTTAATTACAGTAGGGTCGGGTTCACCGCGCTGCAGCAAAACGCATCGTTATTTTATTCGCCGTGATGGCAAATCGATTTTACGAGACTGCCTGCACCCTCCCCGCCCCCCACCCCCTCCCCCCTCTTCTTCTCCTATCCTCCCATTTCCCACACTCCGTGCAATCGACGCTCTCTAGGACCCGACATACATACGACCAAGTATTCGCCTGAAGGAGGATTCGCGGATCAAAGCTGCGTCTTCCGGGTCCATTTCATCCCTTTCATTCCGCAAGACCCTATAGACAAGAGTGACGTAATGCTCATACCGAGCCAGAATGGAATTCAATCTCGGAATCATCGCCCGACAGTCATCGCGGATGACGATCGACTCTTCTCTTCCTCTTATATACCGCCATTCGTTCAACTTGTCTGTACGATAGTCTATATTCTATGCAAGATACAAAGTTTCGCGACGGGAATTCCTCAAGCACACGTTATATATGTATACATGTGTGTGTATATATATATATATATGTCCATCGAACCGTGATCAGGATATATACTCACGCGGGAGTCATAACGCCTTTTACGAGATCCCTAGAAAATAGTGGAGATTCGATGCTGTAGAGAAATGGACCCGACCAAGGAGGAAGTTATGGCTCGGAGGATTTATCCTGGGCGAAAGAACGCGAAATGACGGATAATACCGAATTGGTCGTTAGTCGGGTATTCCTGTAAGGAGAGCGGGGGGGTAAGCTGATACGCGCACGCGCGCGCGCGTGTGTGTCTATGTCTATGTGTATAGGTATAGGAGGGTAGAGCCGGGGACAGCTATTAATATCGTATTACGCCCCAAGCATCGAATCTCATCCCTTTCCAAGTCTTCTTCTAGGTTATATCTTCACGAATGAGATCGTTATGAGTATATATATATATATATATATATATATATATATAATATTTAATATATATGTATAGTCGAAGCATCAAAAGATCCACTCTCATCCGCAGGATTAAAAGCCCTTGTAAATTTGTACCTCTGCTATGTCTGCTTCTCTCTTTCTTCCATCGAGTGAAACCCAATTTTACTCCTGTTACCTACTACTGCACGTAGCTAGAGAGAAACCACGCAGGACAGGTTGGGGTGGGTCACTATCGTTCTAGGTAAACGATATAAATCATATAGAGTGGTGCGCAATGTCGATGCTATGGGTTTCACGCTGGCGGATATCGCTTTACATAAATCAGCGACTAATCCGGCGTTGGCATGGACTTTTCCTTCTTTTCCTGGAGTAACGGTGCGACACGTAGCGACGATCTCGCTTTATGCGTAGGTACGTATAACCATCGCTAGTTACGTAGAAACGCATAAAAGTCATTCGTATTCTCGTTATTCATTTCTTTCTTTTTATTTTCATCATCTTTGAGTTCCTCTCCCCTCTCTCTCTCTCTCTCTCTCTCTCTCTCTCTCTCCTTTTTACTCCACACCTCCTGCCATACACTAGACGTTTACTCGAGCGCGCAGCAGCCATACACTTATTACAGAGCCATCCAGACGTTTCCTGGGTTCTCGCCATTCCTCGGATAAGCCACGTTGCGTGGCGCACTGCAGTCCCACTAGATTATAATTAGACCCTGAGGTGGAAAAGGGGCCCTGGCCAGACACCAGTCACCAGCACCACCAGAGACAGTCTGACGATGTTTATGTAGCGGCCCCACGGACCACGTGGAGCCTTTTCCAACCTTTTCCAGGGAGGAGAAAACGCCTCTACTTTCGTTTACAAGGAAACGTAAATCCGCGACTCGAGGTCTGGGACGGCATGGAGGTGCTAGAACATAGATTAAGCCATGCCAGCAGATAATAACAGCTTCGGTCGTCGAGCACAAGCAGGACGACGCTACTCGATCATCAGTCACGTCCGGAAGTCAGGTTGGAGAGCCAGAGAGGAGAGAAAAAAAAATTATTAGGAACGCTTGAATGATAATCTGCCTCGTGTGACAGGATATTGTCTGGCAGTGATATTCATCTCGTAAGGCCAATTAAGCTGCACGTAACCCGTTCGTAATTAACAGTCGAGTTATTTCGAATTCTTCTTTTTTTGTATACCTATTCAGACGACGCGTCACTTTTTTTTTCTCTTTCAACGATTCGTAAAGCGCTTCCGACGTGGTTACGGGTAAATAGCGTTTTCCAGGGTGCCACCCTTATTATTCAGACTTCCAATCCCGCAACCGCGAACACCGCTTTCCCGTGTTATACCCTGGTGTTATATCAAAGCGGGCGCAAGCTCACGGCTAAGCTCATCCCGCCTCCGTATGCTCCATTTCGGTACACTCAAGCGAAACGCAGGGCAAGTTATCTTCAGGCAAGCGGTCGGATATGGGGGTTGGTTGCGAAAGGGTCTCCTCTTCGTTTACGTGTATCTCGAATAATCACGCGTGCGAGGCAAGTCCCTGTGCTGCTGGTCCGCCAGGGAGGCTGTGCTGCTGGTGAATCAGGATGGTAACAAGGGTGTCGTGAAACCGCAACGTTCCTACGTAACCCTTGCGGTTTGACCCCGCTTTGTCGTGTCGCGCACTATATCCCACTCGAATCCTTAACTCAGGAAAATATTAATCTCTAAACCCGCCCGCCCCCCCCCCCCACCCATCTCATCCCTCGATCCAATATTCAGACGCCTATTTCAATCCCCCCCCAGTACTTACAGAGTACCCCCTTTGCGGTTATACCGCGTATACGGGAATCCGTATGCTCGTGGTAACCTATCATTACCCTCACTGGATGAAATATACGTGTTTTCGTGCGAGCATCGGCCAAACTTATTGAAGCCATGAGAAATGCAAACGACGTTATAGTCGCTCAATTATATACGAAGGACTCGCTGAAGGTTTCAAGGAATTCTCATTTCACGAAATTATCGGGGAACGATTAATTAGGATGGGCAAGGCGTTTGGATAATTTATTAGGTATGTATCTCTTTCCTTCGCGAATTCTGATTCTTGGTGTATTTTGAGTAATGTATTAATGTAATTTTGATTATTACGCGAAAGGCAAGCAACGTGTATAGAGGGGGGGGGGGGGGGGAATGTAAAGTGGTTGTTAAAAACTACTTTCGGTACCCTCGTACACAGGATATTGCGATATGGGTCGTTGGTTACTTTTGGTGACGTCGAGCCAATTAACCTCGCGTAATTAATAACCTATACGGATACTGGTTATATGGCAGTCAGATATGTGGTTCGTAACCGATGCACATACTGGACATAAAAGCCACGCCATCTCCCTGACCATCGTGGTCTGGTTCGATTTTACAAATGAAATTTATGATTGATTGTCAAAATTGAATGGCGCTGTATAAGTTATATATGTATAGGATGAGAGCGGAAAAGAAAAATGGAAAGAGAAGGTGGCCTTGTTTATTTCGATACAGAGGCTGTCGGTTATGGTTCATACCAAAAATAGAAAATCATCCCTCATCTTCGAGAGGGGAAGCATCCACGACCTGGATCCAATTCGAAGCTTATTTTTGCCGTGGAAATTGTATAGTCGTAAGGTGAATGGTCGTATTAGTGGATATATTGCCAACGACGGAAAAGGGATTGGGAATCGTTTGAAAATTGTAATATCAGCAGAACAGAGACCATTGCATATGGAGAGACTGGCAGAAGCTTCTATTTTATATGTCAAGAACACGTTGTTGTCCCGGCTCAAGACAACCATGACATCCCGTGATTAGCTGTTTGATTAGGGTCCCCGGAACGTGACCCATATGGAAAAGTCATATGTGAAAAATATATTTTACAATTTTAGATGTATTTTTAAATATATTTTTTCACGTATATGGCCTTTTCACAAGGGGAAGAAAAATACTATCGATAGGGTAGGAAGGTCTGGTTTCATAAAAGAATGTCTGCGTTGAACTTTCTCCGTTAGTAAGGCCCAGACAGGTATAGAAGCTCCTGGTTGCTGATGGAACATCAGTAATCTTGATTAGTGCTAAAAACCTAATTCCTAATTATTAACAAAAGTATCGTAAAGTCTGCTGATAGAAATCAGTCTAGTTTATTAAATCTTGTATACGTCTTGTAAAACTTTGAAAGCTACGACAGGCCTTCTCTTCTGAATAATTGAAGGAGATTTCAGGTGATTCCGTATTCACTTATCCGAAGTATGTAGAGCGTCATCAAACATGGCTGCGAGATGATTTTACTGTACAGAAGGACTAGTGCAATCAGTATAGACGATCCTGATCATGCTGAGTTTGCGGGGTTACGGGTTGAATACCCTCGCAAGGATCTGCATCCCTCAACTGTACGGGCGCGCCCTCGTTGCCTAGAAATTAATGCCACTTCTAACTCCTGAGACGTGGCTACTTCAAAACTTAACCGTGTTTGAGGTTAAACTTGCAACCGCGTCATCCATTCCCGCTCAACGAGATACCGAAAGTCCCACAGTGTGGAAACGAGATCGCCCCATGTATGCGATTAGACGAAGACTCGATCTCGTTCCACGGCCGCCATCTTCGTCATGTCCTTTCGTACTCCTTTTTTTTTTTTTTTTTACTACCCTCACCTATACCTTCTGCCGCAGCCTTGGGTTTCCACAGCGGCGAACTTGCACGGAGGAGACTTTGCCCAAGTCTCCTAGCTAGTACCGTAATTCACGCTTAATTAGATAACCGGAACTTCCTCACGGGAGAAACTCATCCCACGTGTCCTGACGGGTCGCTACCTAAATCGGGCACTTCCGAAATTGCTTTCTCGGACCGCGAGGAAAAAATTGTCGAAGAAGAAAAAAAACTTATAAGCAGTACCCCTACCTTCATCCCTTATCGTGACCGACTTTACTCAACTCCTCGTATATGATATTCCACCTTTTCACCCCTTCTACGGTGACCTCTGACTCCTTGACGATTTCCCCCCTCCCCTCTCTCTCTCTCTCACTCGCCCTTTCTCTATACGGGCGTTCATGCGAACGAGGCGATACTGACGTTGGAGATAGTCAAGCTGACAAGGCGATAGAGCAGCACGCTGGACCATCCATTGAACTTCAGCTATATCGATGATATCGAGAGCTACCCTAGTAATGGCAGGAATCAGCTGGAATCGGACTACGTGTCGCTAAGGGGTTATTGGTCTGGCAGGCGTCCCTTCGGTCAGGTAATAATCGTAGGAATAGGCCGCACGTGTTACGTCAATATCTCGCAGAGTTTCAATCTCTGACCCCTAGCCGACGTCTCCCTTGCTTTCGTCCTCTCTCTTGTATCCCTCAGGAGAAGTTGCGCACACATTGTCCGCTCCAAGATTTTTTTCCCTTATTGTTTGAACTGCGGATGAGACTCCTCGAGGTAATAACGTCTGTCACGGGATGAATTCGTGAAGCGTCCGAGGTAAAGGACCAGCAAAGATATATCCAGCTCCTCACGGCAGTTCGACGTCAGAAAATAAAACTCTTGGACGGTGCAGCAATATCACATAAATCCTAGACGCGTAAACGTATTCGGTGAAAGGGAATCGTTTAGGAGTTGCGAGTGACTTGCACTCGTCGCCTTTAATAAAGATCAGGTTGTTAAGATCCGCCCGCGGAGGAAGGTACACATACAAAGACAGTCACTGAGGGCTTCAAGACTTTGTCGAAGACCATCCCCCTTGGTCTTACCAAACCCTTCCTAGCGCCTAGGAAGCTGGCGGCTCGGGCGAATCGAGCGCTCGTAGGACTAGTCAGGCACTTTGAAAGCCGGGAAGCCAAGCTACTAATTCGAGAAGGAAATGAGAGGCCTAACTCGACGTCGAAGGAGGGACCAGCCTGGGGCCATTTGGGGAGAGGGATTCCGCGGTTTTAACATAATCCCCCGTGAACAATGTTCCCGGCTTTAACGTTCATTACGCAACACGTAATTCTCTTACGGCGCTAACTATTACGGAGATTCATTTGTTTCGGTCTCGCGACTGCGAGTGCGACGCGCGCCGGTTATTGCGAGCCTAACCGATATACCACGTACGTATCTTATGGACGGAGGAGCCAGCATCGTTGGCGCGTTAACGGTGTACGCACGATATTCGGTGAGATAGGATAAAAAAAACAGGGAAGGAAGTAAGAGTTTACGAGGTAGGGTAAAATAAAACGGAAGGAAGAAGAAGCCGCGAAATTCTTGAAAGAAACTCACTCGGGAATTTTTCCCTGCTTTTCTCCTTTCCTTTTTTTTTTTATTCTCGTATTTTATTCGCGCGCCCTTCCGGGTATTTTCTCCTTTATACTCTCCCTGCCTCTCTCTCTCTCTCGATCTCGATCTTTTTTTCTCTTTGTCGTACCTATTCGAGCGAGGGTTATAAAGGCACCGCGTTGCATATTAACGGAAAGAGTAATATTGCGGTGCTCTCTTATAAATATACGCTCGTGACTAGCGCGGCGCGTTTCCGTCTGCTTGGTCCTCTTATACTTTTGCGTTTGGTTAGTGAAGCAAGGCTAGCACTTTCAAGGATTTCACGGGGGAGATTATGGGATGTTGAATACAGTGCGGATCGGTATAGTGCTCGTCGAAACGAAGAAAGTCATTCCGTTTCGAATATCAAAAACAATTCCGAAAAGCGCCCGCGGCTACGAAAGGGTTTGACGTTGCCGGAAGGGTGCAGGACACCGTTGGGGTTTTGAATCGAGCGGTGGAGCACGGGGTTGAAATGGCAGGCGATATTAAAACCCTGAGCTGGAATTTTACTCGGGTGCTAAACACCCTCCGCCGCTCCTGGTTCTTTTTAGTCTGTATCAACGGCAAACGACAACACCCTTCGTTTCGCCGTCAATTTCGGCAGGCTTCTCTTCCTCCTGCGTGCGAGGTACCGCCAGACCCTTCATCTCGCTTCCACGAAATCTTCGTAGTATCGCACCCCCCCTTCTAGGGTAAAAATTAAAGTCATTTCACTCGCCAGGGTGTCCTGAACCCGTTCACGGCATACCTTTTGTTTGCCGCGTTTGATTACCTTGGCGTTTCGCCACGTGGAAAAGAAAAGTCACAAAGATGGGGTTAAGGATCCGTTTTCCTGGATGAGGGGACATTGACGAGGGGAGAGGAGGGTCATTTTTTGGACCTAGCTGTAGGTTACTTTGCGTTCCCGTGGAAAATAAGAAAATAAAGGGAAATCGTAGTGGCCACCGAACAAGGTTGTCGCGGTTGGCAGGAGGGGACAGGGGTTAGGGAGCATAAGAACCATGGGCCGACCTCGGGGAATAAACAAAGGAGCAGAATCGCCAAGGGTCGACCTTTCCTCCAACGAGAATCCTAACTCGTCGGATAAAAAGGGTTTCCCACGATCATTGACAGGGACGTACCTTTTATTCTTATTTCCTTTCTTTTTCGCTCTCTTTCGTGATCTATCTCTCCCTGCCCCTTTCCTTTCTCCCGCCCTTACGCCTTACCTTACCCGCCTGGTCAGTATCGACATTCACTTACTCCGTACGTAACGCGCTACTAATCCACTCAGTGAGAATGCACAACTAAGGTATACTCTAGTAAAGCGACAGAGACGCGGCGGGGTAGAGGCCGAAGTACCGAATCCTTCCCTGGAAATCCAATTCGAGGATTATCCATAATAAATAAACCGTCAAGCAGTCCTGTGACGTAATGGCCTATACGTGCATCTAGGGACCGAAGGACCAAACCTAAGATTTCACTTTCAAGATCTCCCAGTAGCGCTATCGACCTATAGCACTTCGCTGGACCAAAAAGACGCTTAGAACGCGTTAAAACGTAAAAGTGTTTCCTGGACTTTACGTTTTATATATTGAACGTCCATTATAATGCATACAGCAAATCTAAGTGTTCTGCGAAGTGTGTTATTCTCTATACTTTTTGTAGCAGTCACTTTTTAAACTCTTACAAGCGTTACCAACGTAAAAACAAAATACTTGTAAGTCCTCAAAAAGTGACTACCACACTTCAATGAAACACTTGGATCTGCAGTGTACGCGTGTACGTACGTCATATGTTTTTATAAACAGACGACAAGAAGCGAAGCGAACAGCATCAGGCTCCCCAACAATTGATGCGCGTACAACAGCGCACTGACTGTAAGGGTCGCGTGGGCAGGAGGGTGGGTGGGAAAGGGGGAGGGGTATGTTTCAACCCAGAAACACCAATCTACCCACTCGTACATTGGCTGCCATGCCATTTTCGGGACACAGACGCGTGAATATTTCGAGCTTAAATTCAGAAATTCGTGGCACTCTGCGCTTCCCAGAGTTCTTTGTCCTTTGAACTACGTATACCCTATGTCGAGCGTGTGGACCACGAACGAACCATCCGCCGCGTCGTAAAGCACATAAGCGATGCATTTAGTGGAGTTGGCAATTTTTCCTCGACGCTTACGCGGCTTTACGCACACATTTTGTTGCCGTGACCGCCTACGTTTACCCCGTCTGACCCTTTGGGTAACGTTCGTTACGATGTAGCACGTAAACTCACACGAGTAACGCATGCAAATTCGCGTACAAATGCGTAATTAGCGTGCGGCCAGGGTCGTAGCTGGAGAGTTGAGAGAGGGAGAGGGAGACAGAGATAGAGGGAAAGCCTGGGAGAGACGGTATGGGAGGAAGAGAGATGATAGATAGACGAGTTAAAGCCCCTCGACAGAGTATAGGATACGCGAATTGGTAAATCAACGTGACGATTTTCGATTCAGACCGCCATTGTCCACGTACTTTATGCTAATGAATCGGCCGAATAAAATGTTTTATGGCAGGTATATATGTATATATATATAGCGGCACGATCGCATTACGATATTGATTGCACCGCGCCAAACATAATGTCCTTCCTTTGTTTGCTCGAGCTTCATTAACGACGGCGGTGTAATTAATCGATTCGATGAAAATCAAGATGATGCCAAACAGGCTCAAAAATTTCTATCCTCCTTCTCACTCGCACTAACTGTACCATACGGTACGTCTAGGAGTTACCCTCGTTCCTTACCCTCTTCATTATTGTTTCGCTATTTCCCTTTGTTCTCCTTCGTTCTCGATTCGCCACGGCACGTCGATTCGAGTATTGTTCCCACGTTTGGCATGGCTAATACAATGTTATGTCTCATCCACCCTCTATCGGTCCATCGTAATGAATCCCTAACGCAGGTATCGCATATCCGATCGCTCCTGTTGGCGTATTCCGCTCGCTCGGCGGACGCGCGGGAAAGATGAAACCGCTCGCGGAGGCCTTTAGCAATCAATGGACCCTCCCTTTCCGGTCGTTATACTTATTTATTTTAGTCGGCGCGTGTTTGCCGATTGTGCCGTTAATTGAATCTGGCCTCGTGTTACCGGTTACCGGTTTGGTACCAGCCCAGCGTATGTAACAACCGTAACGCGAGTAATGCCTATTGACTAAGCGAGGAGCCTTTAACGTCCTTGTTACTGTATACTGCCTACGTAGCACACACTGTATTACGAGGGACCTGGGGAATTTCATTAGTTAAACCAGAACGCGAATAGACGAACGAAGCATCACGGCTGTACTGGGTTATAAAGCAATAGGAGCTCGTCGAGGGGGTAGAATGAAGTAGAGAAAATCATTATCGGACCGACGTGGATGACACCCTACCTTACGTCGGAGGGGGGAAGGTCCTACGATAGCTCTTTCTTCGTATCCCTTTGAGTGCATTCTCTCGCGTGGATGCCAGTCTGCTCTACCTCGAACAGACACTGATCTCTCTGTTCGACGTAGCAGACACTCCCGGGATACCTACGTCGTATCAAACACGGAACTACGATTTCCATTTCACTGAATGGTAAAACCATGAGGAGACTCTGTACTTTCTCCTGGGAAACGAAGCAGATATTCGAGCACTTGCAATTCAGTCGCTTGGTATGCGATTAGAAAGCACGCGTCGATATCGCTGCTTTGGGGATACGCCTTGAGGAATATTAAAAAATTCTTTTTTTTTTACAAAGGTCTACTCTGTGCAGAGGGTTGCTGAGGGAGTACGCCGATGGGAGGGGTCGGGGGCGAATATAACGGTACGGCCGTAGCTTTGGCCACGCGGCAAACGCTCGTATCATCCTTCGATGCTTTATTTTCGAAATTCTCTCTGGTAGCGGGGTGAGGGTGGGGGGGGGGAGGAATATAAAAAAATGCCAAGATTCTCTTACTGGCTGCTAGTCCCGGCTGAATCCATTAGCGGACGCCATTAATATCCTCGTAATGATGAGTGATGAGTCTCGGACGGGGAGGAGAGAGCAAACGTTAGAGGAAGCTGGAGGGAGCCGAGAGAGTGTAGAGAAAGACTACGGACTTTGGGATAGTGGTATAGGAGTAGCACTGATCTCCTCTACATCATCTCCTAGCACAGTGTTTGATAAATGCTGCTTTCCTTGGACTCCTGCCAAACAACCCGATGCACAATATCCACACCAGACGTATACCACACAGTATCCACCTATCTGCCTAGTATCTACCTTTGCACCCTCGCGTGTCTCCCCTCGAGCCTCTCCGAGGGAAGTTTATCAATATTAAACCCTAGCAGTAACTAGAACCAAGCTTGAATACATAACTAAGGGCATTAGCCTGCAAGTGGATCCTTCGATTCATACCCCTTCTACCTTTTGTATCATCGATTCGCTCGTTCGCTACAATTTCAATTAAATTCTGATATCTCTGACGCAATAACAATCTTAATACAACGTTACATTATTTTATTGGTTATACATATTAATTTAAATACGTGTGTATATATTTTTCATTGCATATTATTACGTATATTATATACACGTTGATACTGCCTATGCAACGAAAGCTGGTTCTCCATACCGTGTATAGGGAATCAGCGAGATTATCGATCCAGCTCGTTTTCATTACATCAGAGCAGAGAGTAATTACTAAGTAGAAACAGCAGAAAGATTAGCTATAGGCAAACGTGTGCACATGTCGCGTTTATTTTATACGTCAAATAACCAACCCTTGTGACTCACTGTATGGCAAACGAGCAAACGCGCGCGTGCACTTCGCTAACCAGCTGACGGAGATCTTTTAGTGGTATCGGGATTTTCATTGTACGCGTACCAGAGGATGGACGGAAGCTCCACGGGAGGATGTTGCGAGGTGGTCAGTCTTGGCTGTGAGAAAAAGGCATGTTTAAATTAGAGAGAAAAACGAATTTTCGCGGATCCTGTACATCCAGTTGTCAAAACTCAATATTTTGTAAGTTTTTTATCAGACTGTTGAAAATCTATTTTTAGTTGAGGTCATGGGTCTTAGGTTTAGGATCGATGATCATTGTTCGAGTCAATTCGTACTATTGGTATTTATCTAATAGGAAATGTAATTTTTATCTTTCAGATGATCGACGCATCCTACCATACGAATCCATCTCTTCAGAGCACTGCGTTAATCATCACCTGCGCTGTCGTTCTCCTCCTAATGGCTGCCATAATCTCCGTAGTGTTTTGGAAGTGAGTATCGTCATATCTATTTCCTATGCATACAGTCGTTCAAGATCAACACTACCCAAAGGGTGGTTTTACTGTAGGAATCGGATCGACGCACTAACTTCAGGTGCTTTAGTCAATAACCATATGCATTTAAACTCCAAAGTGACTACCACGTCGCGTGAGGCGTACAGTATTCTGCCGTGCTCGTAAACTACAGTAATATTTGAAACGCTGTACGATGCTTGTCCAATGCATATAGATATACGTATCGGTATATCGTATTGCCAAGGCTAAATAGACTGAAGTCATGACAGAACGCAAAGCATTAATTTCTACGAGTTATAAGTCGCTACGTTACACACGGCACTTGATGACCATTCACGATGTTCCCTAGGACACATACCGCGAGCCTTTGAAAAAGTGCATATCTTATGAGAGACAAGACAAAAATATAAGAATGGAGGATCTCGGTAGGTGGATACTTGGGCAGTCGGTTGAACTCGCACGGAAAAGGGTGGCAGTTTACATAGGAACGTGGGAATCATCGGCATTCTAGTGGCCCCTAAATTAGCCAAAAATAGGCTATTCCGAAAGCGAGGGATGTGCTTTAGTGCTCTCGCGTGCTGCTGACGGTAATGTTTTTTTTTTTCTCTCTTTAGAGCCAACCCTAACCGTTCATACGTGACTGCGAGCATCGCCGAGGTGGGAATAGATATATGGAGATTTATAATGGTTCTTACGCTTCACACTTCCTATATCGTATTCGAGCATCTCCGTTCTCGCTTGTGGCTACCTATCGATACAGGTTTCTATCTTCGCTCTTGGACTCGGCCGTTTATCCCTGACTGCCTTTTGAAGTTAATGTTAACTGTCTATAGAAGCTCTCTTACGATCCACAAACTGCTCGTCAAATGGACGTACATTATATACAAGGAAGAAAAAACAATGGTGTCCGATATAATAGGTATAGCTTAACACTCAGCGCATAGCTGCATTTGGAAATATTAACGTGCGGTTATAACAGTAGTACGAGGTGTGTTACCTCTATCCGATTATCGATTATTATCATTATTACTCCACGTTTAAAAATGACAATCTTGATATACATGGACACACGAGACTCTCGTAGCGTGACAAAGTCCTCGAAAACGCCTTTCAATTGTTCGTCAAACAAGAGCTCGGCTGGGTCCGCGATACGTGGAATTATCAATGTTTTTTCAAAGTCCTACCTAACCAACCCTCTGTTTCCCGTAATTGCACAGCCGCTATCAGTCCTGCCGAACGCATTCCTATCCCAATGCAATTTCCCGATCAATGTCGTCGGTGCTTCACGTCGTGCGTATGTACGCGTGCTTCCCGATGCTGCGCGTCACTGCGTTATTACTATCTCGGTGATCATTTTGGTCACAATACCAGCATTCAGGCTTTTAATTATCGGACATTTCAAAAGCGGCGTCTATGGTCGGTGGAGGACCCTCCACCTCATTTACAATGGGGTTTCTGTTAACTCGCGTGTACTTATCATAATAAGGTCCCGTTATCGGGACTCGTGGAACAGTCCGATATCTCAAGTACTTGCGGGCATATAGTGTCCGCTTCGCACTTAGTGGGTGGCATTATAGCCATATCTAACTGACATGACTATTTGTCTTTGTTTTCATTCGCGTCACCATCGCCTCCTGCCTTTGCTCTTGCTGTTCTCTTGGAATTTCAACCTGATTCTCTGGTTCCGATCCTCGTCACCTCCTCCCTCCCTGCCCCCTGATCGCAGTCCTCGTGTACCTCGTAGAGCACGGAACGTCGGACGGCCAGGAAACGCAACGCGTTCTCGCATACAACATGGCGCGGCGTAGTTTCTATGCTAATCAGTGCCATGTTCATTTTTTCTTCGTTTCTCGTAGCTCTTTATCCTCTTCCTCGAGCACTTCCCTCGGTGTTACCTCTACGCTAACACTTTCCGTTCTTCCGTCCCTTACCCAGAAATCCATCTGTCTCGCGCGTTGTACGCTCAGGGCTGCGATAATTCGCTCGTTGTCTTTAACGCCTCGTAAGAGTAAGGTACGAACCATAAGACCCCCATGACCGGCCACCATGAGCAAACGACTGCAGCTTAATGGAATCGCCAACGAACGATCCTCACGCAGCCGGCTACGTATAACCAGCACTGTCGGCTCGTAATAATCATCACCATAACATATTCTTCCCGAGTACACGAGGACGAGGGGCGAGTCCGACAGAAGTAAAATTATATCGCTTTTGCCTCGGTACCCACGACGGTTCCTGGACGAGAACTGGTCGCCTCCATTGACCAAATCAGGCAATTTCACGCACTGTGCGCTGGACACGACTCGACCAAGGTGAATATTGCCCTGAGGTCTTGTACCCTATTTCTTTCGTTTTTCTTCATTTATTCATTTCTCTCTCTCTCTCCCTCTCTCTTTTCCCTCAACCATTTGCGGCCATTTCCCCTCGCGCGTTTCTCGAGGACTCAGGCATTGCGCTCTTCCGAAATGCCTTCACGCATTGCCGCCACTTATTTTCGTCAAAAGTATTTTTGGTGTCGGTCGATCTTATCGCGCTCGGTTCCTCTTGACACCTGCCGCGACGCGTCAGCGAGACTCGGTTGGCGGAATGTGCTTTCTTAAATTTCTTATTGCCCGTTTCCTTCATCCAGAACATATTCGCCGCTCACGATATCGATTCGCTGCGCGTACGTCACGTGGGTTCCGTTCGTGCTCTTCCAATTTCCTGTAAGACGCGCAGGTGTTTACGTGTCCCCATTGGCGAAATCCGTGCGAAGCCTCCGAAGGGAACGTCGAGAGTGCATGTGCCTACCCTCTTTCCTTGGCAAAGGGTGAAAGTTGTCTTTCGGTATTCCAAGGGGGAATCGGTGAATCTTCTTGGACACGAAGGTGCGGCGGGTATCGACAGCCCAGATCGATTCGAACTCTGGAAAAAGCGATCGCAGTTCTTCACGATGGCGTCGCGACGTGCCAGAACCTCGTGGAAGGTTTAAACGGTAAAACCCGGTAGCGATGCTTCCGCCGAGGGAGATCGGAATGAATCTTCGAGTGGCTGCCTTTATTTAACTCGCGTCCAAAGCCGGGACAGGGTGGGCCATGCGTCTTCGCCTAATCTAACCTATATTTCCTCTATTTCAGCTCGAAGCCAGCTATCGCTCCATTTCGCCCCTCCCCAGGCTACCCGAACCAAACCTGAAACCACCCTTGCACAGACCCAAACCCCGCAGACTCCTTTGCTCCCTTAACCGCTCTTCGTTTTGTCCCCTTTACGTATAGCGCTACGTACACCAGACACTGTACCTAGCCGCACCTACTACGAGCACATTACCAGAGAGGCGTCAGCCTTCTTTGGCGCACCGGGTATTTCCATCCTATATATAAAAGGGGTGTAATATCACCAGCATTAAAACCTGATCCGGCACTTTGCGGGCCAAATTGAATTTTCGTCGTAGATAAAATGTCGCGCATTTACTTAAACCATTAGCTCGGAGTAGGGACGCCGGCGGGCCCGACCACGGGCCATGGCTATGCACCTTTTCACACGGAACCATCCCCCGATACAACGCCTTACTCGTGCTCTAGCCATCAAGTGGAGTACGACCTTTGGCCGTATAGCACGGCCTGAAATACTTCTACAAACGGTGAACCACCCTGCGAGTGACTCGACGCTTTGCTACACTATACACCCGTGTCCGCGCCTGGTAGCTTCCGTTGCCAGCAAGGTGCACTCTGTCAGCACCAATGCTACCGGCGATGCCAGACTGCCACTTCAAAGCCCCACGCCATCCTGGACCACCCACTGCACTGGAGCACCCACGCGGATCCACCTATACCCATTCATCTATACTTATGTAACCTCTTCTACCTATTTCAAGGATTTCTATATTGGTTTCGAGTCGATTCGATCGGCCTCCCTTTCACCTTATTTCTCCATACCCAACTGACCCTTAGCTATTTTTGAATTTATGGTTATGCATACCTCTCACGTGTATCGCGTTAACGATTTCTTCGGGTCAATGAGTAATGACATAACCCACGGGCGAGATACAGCGAGATCTCACAGCCCTCCAGCATCGTTCGTGTTTCATCTCTACCTTTTTTTTCTCCCACAGTTTTTTTCGTTCCTAGCCTTTGTCACCGTAAGCTACAATCAGGTCACCGATACTCGGCTTCGTTATAACAATAGGATTATATGATCAGCAAGCCCACGCTTCTGTTCGACATTCTCAACATTACGTTCGAGAGCATGCTATACGCTCTGATAAACAAGTACGAGTCTCGTTGGTTATTTTGACTTGTAAACAAGCAATTACCGAATCAAGCATCCACCAATTTTCATGGAGACCAGTTCTGTAGCGCTGATAGGTATATGTTTACCTCATCTCGGTGCCCCGACTGAAATTGAGCGGGACTTCAATTCATTCAGAAGGATGATCGTCTGTTCTCGAGGACGATGCGACTCGTGGATCGACGAAGGACACATGCGTGTCTTTCAGTCGTAGCGGAATGAAGATATTTACGTAGCCCGCAGGGAAACTTCAGTCTCCATGGGTAGCACACGTACAATAGGTAGCAATTATGTAGAGTGGCCACCGTCTAGCCAAGCGCGTTCCAGTCATCGCTTGTTAGCGCTATGCGTAGGGTGTCTCAGAAATATGAGAGTTTCTCTCGGATAGATATCCTCGGTTCTGAGCAAGCAATGCTCTACCCCACCACTCTGTGCAATGGCTGTTACGTCTCCATGCTGGACCGTGTGCCTTGTAAGAATCATCCAGCAAGAAGCGGCGAGATGCACTTACGGATATTAACAAGTAATTCTGGGATGAGAATCGTCAGTTTCCGGAGTCCAACCGATTAACGATGCTTGGCTCTGGATTGGTTAAAGTACTTGGGGGCAGAGGTAATTTTGACGAAAGAATATATAATTTTCACTTAGACCCGGTATAACGAATAGCCACGTCATTAGGAAGAATGTTAAATGCACTTGGTATCCCCTTTAAATGTTTTCGTAAATTACGCACGCGGTACTCTGTAACGCTGTAATGATTAAGCGCCTTGCGGTATCCACGTGTAAAGCGCAAAGTCCTACAGTTACGAGGAGCATGTCAATGAGGTCTAGACTTTAAATGCACAGTTATTATAGAACCGGATGAGAAACTCGTACACAACAAAGAGACTGAACAGTGAACAAAAGTTCAGGTGCGAAAAGGGCAGCTTTCAATGACACCTCGCTGGGCGACGAAACGAGTGCTCGAGGGTGAAAAAGCCGCAGTGGACGCTATGTATCCCGACGGAAAGGGTGTTTCGCGTTCGGGGTGGGAGTTGACGCGTCTAGAGGGGTAGGCGCGGTTCCAGTAAGTGGCGGGCGGCTTTATTTATTTTGGAATGCCCCCTTTGACAATGGCAATCAAGATCCATTGTGCAGCGAGGCGCGACGAGGCGGCCCTCCGATTCCATGCATAACTTTGAAACGCGCGATACAAACACAGCACACGGGCCAAGGGATGAAGCGTGAGTGGGAGGGAGAGAAAGAGAGACAAGTATAGTGGCGAGGGTGAGAGGGGAGAGGGTCCTGATGTATAGCAGAGAAGTATGAGAGCTGGTGGAGTTGGCGAGCAGTCTGGAGGGGGGAGGGGGGGGGGAGGGCGCTGTGTGAAATTATCGGTTCGGGGATTCGAGGGTGAGTCATGCCCGTTTGTTTCTGGGCGATGGAAAGGGTACTTGCTCTATGGATAATTTAACCCGCGGTACCCTGAATGGATTATAATTGGTGATGACAGGACGTCACTAGAGGCGGTATTCACGCGCTGGGAGCAGACGTCGGACTCGTAGATTGGATACGAGAGACATCATCGTCGTGGCAGATTCCATAACGGATGTCTCGGTTGGGATGTACGACCTGACGAAATCTACGAGTGCGAGATAAATCTACGATCTCTACTGTACGCCGTTCTACTTGGTTGGACATAACAAGAGTGAGCCAGAGAATATGGCAGATGCACTATATACTCATAGCTGCAAACCAGTTTCCGGTTAAGTATCCCGTCCATCATCCGGCGGACTTTGGTGCGACATTAACGAACGGAATTGGAAGTTCCGAGCGGTCCTAGCAAATCACCGCTAAGCGTCCGGCTCCCTGCCAATTCGATTCAATTAACAAGGTGGCGCCCTAATTTGCAGACACCCCTTTGCCCTCGCGCACCTAGGACGCTGCGTTAATTCTATTTCGGTGGGTGGTGCAGGCGCCGGTGTCGACGGTACCGGGGTTCGGGATAGGGTAAGGACATGACATATAGGCCAGTCGCATTCTATTGTACTCGGGAGTCGAGGTATTGCCCCCAACCAGCTATAATTACGTCATCGTCATTGTTTCGGCGTATATCTACCCGGCGAGATTGCGAATGGTTGGACAACCCTTACCAGGCTTCCCGTGTCAAAGTGCGTGTGCGACGTCCATGCAACCCCTCGATGCACGTGCGCTTACTACCCCCTTTGCTACACATACACAGCTAATGCGACGTTACGCCAGTTATGTTATGTCGGCTATGCTGACCACACTCTAGAGAAGCGAATAGCTTCGGGACTAAAGCCAGGACCACCTGGTCCTGAACTGGGGTTGCGCATTTACCCCTGCCAGAGACACCACAACCCTCCCTATCTCTTCCAACGTTACACTTCACGCCGTGCTTCACCTAACCCTTCCACCTGGCATTTCGCGAATTATCGGTGTATTGGGTGCAATTGGCTATGCTGCTTGCTCCAGACCACCAGGTTAAACCGCATCGACATCTCTTGAACGTAGCACCTTTGCTAGGCAGTATCGTATCGGCTGTGCTCTAAGTGTACACAGTCTCTACTAATGGACGCATCATCTTCCTCGGTCTTCGATGAGCGCACAAAGGTGACGCGCTATAGGTACTTTGAACAGTTTAGACTGAGCGTCTACGGTGCAAGATGTCTAGCCTTAATGAGATTCGACGAGTAATAAGAATACACGTGAGTTCAGCGTCGTTGGGCGTAGGTAGAATATACACAGGGAGAGATTAAATCGGATCCAAAGCGCGCGAGCAATACGTTTAGCCAGTCTGAAAGTCGTGGAAGGGAGAGAATACCCCAATGTCTCGGAGTTTCATAAACATAATTATGCTAACTACCAGCCAACCTAGGATCAGCACAAGGAAATTCGAGTTCAAACACGGCTCTGCTCAACTCCACTGCTTGGATCTCGTTAACGCCTTATCCATCCCTGTCGATCCTCTTTGTTACGCGTTACGCTTTCTCGCCCTATCACGTGGCTCACGCGAATGCCTTTCGTCTTCGTCGGCAGCACGGGCAGCCTTAAAATGCCACCCGTTAACGCGATTGTTTGCTCCTTATTGTTCGTGCGACACGCTACTTTACCTATCTACACTTTTTTCCTCCCTTTAAACAGCGTTTCTTAGTTTCTTATGCTTGTGACAACTCCCTTTGTATATCCTACCATATATTAATATTCCTGGGCGAGAATGGTTCTTGTCATCATAGCGTCTTGTATCTTGGATATTGTTTCTGAACCCTGTTTAAGGGAATAGAAATCTCCTGGTAAACCCACTGCCGGCAATTAGACGACGAAACGAAGGAAAGCGGCTCTTGTCTCTACAGATGATCTCTCTATACCTTAGCAACTCGCACTTGATTGTCTCGTTATGTCGCGTCATTCGGGTACAGGGAGTCGTCTAACCCCATTCTACGACGTACAATGGTTTTCCCAGTGCGTGCTGGCGGTGCGAACGGTGGTTGATTTAGGGAAGCAACCACCGCAAACAAATTCATCTCCCTCGAAGTCTCCTTGAGTGAAATTCAGCCTGTTCTAGGCACTTCCTTTCTCTTAAGCGTCTCTTAGAAAGTCCTAAGGCTGTGCGAAGTAACAGACGTGTGTGACAACCTTAGAAAATTTAATTTCCCCGTATAGCCTGAGCGCTTCGGAAATTCTCCCCTTCTTACATCCCCCCTCGATATGCACGCGTATCGATATACGCCCAGGTATATTCATTCTCCTTTATGTACCCTACATAGCCGAAGAAGACAGGCCGTACTCTCTTAACGCCATCTCAGTCGACGGTGCGTGAAATAAAATAAAACGGATATTAAATCTAGCCGGAGCTGATTTCCTTCGACTTTTCAATGATCCCCGACACTCACTCGCTACGGGAATCCCTGCTTTTTCTGCAGAGACAGTCGGAGAAGCATTCAACATCTTCAAGATCGACAGCGGATCCTCTCTTGCGGTATATCCGATGAGGACGCCTCCTGAATATTCAGCTACTCTGAGCTTTAGTTGAGAAAGGCATCCGATGGATGAAGAGGAATCGAAATACATACACAGCAGTGTGGGGACCGTCGACCAAATCGAATTCTGAATTCGAATTTGACGAGTGACAGCCGACGCGTAGATACGATTAAGTCCGCCATGAAATTCGTCCCGTGTCAATTCCCTGTTGAGGTCTCTCGTCGATATATACCCCTCATGCACGAGAGCACGCATGGAGACCAACCAGGAGAACGAACTTGCTACAGCACGGTCAGACAAATATAGAGTTGGCGTCGAATGAGATAGCACAGTGCTGAGGGTGAGGGTAATCCATAGGTGGATACTACCTGGAGCCACCTGGACAGACTAGGATCATTAGAAACGATATTACAAGAGTTACAATAGACCAGCACACGCGCTACCTCATCCGGTTCACGGGTATCGTTAACGCCATTGTTCATAGAAATCCCTTTTGAAAGGGAAAGGTACTTGCTCATCACCTATGTATACCTGCCTAACAGTATGGAACAAGTCACCGTACTCAATACAGAGCATCGTCATCCTTACGCATCAAGATCAAGTCGGGCTGGCATCTTCCTATATCTATCCCGCCTGGGAGCCGAAGCTTCGGTAATCCGAGAGCCTGTAGTCTCTGACATTCGATGCCACAATATTGGCGATGCTTTCAGCCGCGGCAAACAACAACATGAGGATGAACGCTTGGACCTCACCCATCATTCAGGCTGGTCTATGTTTCTGGGACAGCAACATATTTATATCATTAGACGATCGAATCTGCTCGAAGAACAATGGCAGTCCTGGCATCTCGGCACGTCGACTCATTGCTCTCAGGGACCAGTGGCTCTTGAAGCGCCGTTAACGCCGTCCGCCGAAGAAAGGCTTAACGTACTTCGGGCTACAATGTGCTCATTGTAGCGGTGGGAACCTCTCACGTCACGAACAAGATCAGAAACGTCTGATGGGAGTACCTTCATTTAGGTGATAAGCATGCCTATCTAGTAGGATGTTCCATCGGACGCGTTTGCGAATATTATGTTTTGGAGTTGATTTATTTTTTTCGGAAATTATATTGTGCTTACGATACCTCCATTTCAATTCGCTTGAACAGTGCGGAATGTCAGATCAGATAATCAGAAGATATTGGAAAATAAATTTTAATGCAAAATTGGTAAGGGATGGTGTCTACGAAGAATCAAAATGTCTTCGGAGTTAGGGTTGTAATAAGTTAAAACTCGAAGCGCACAATTACCATTATTATTATCAATGCACCAGCGGCAGTAGCATAACAGCAGTGAAAGTGGGAGTCCGAAGAAAGAGAGATATCGCGAACTGGTGATGAAGACACGAATCCAAATTAGACCGGCCCCCCTCATTAGGCAAATCCAAAAAGTAGATTTCCAAGTGAAAAGTGGTTTAGCATATAAATTTATTCAAAAAGTTTCGCAATTTAAATATCTGCGGTGTTTCAATCAAGGGGGCGGTACCATAGCACGTACACAGCACATTCTATATCCACGACACTCCGATCTATCTGGTCCATACGCTTGCTCGACGTTACTACATGCTTTTAAAATTCAAGGTGTATTATATCACCTTTAAGAATTTTAATAACACATACGGCCAGTTCCTTAAGCATTAAGCAAAGCTTCGATCCTCGATCGATCTTCGATTAAGCGAATCTACGAAAGGCGACGGAGCGAGACGGCTTGCTTCTTTTTCCCAGGTATCCTTCGTAATATTTTGGTACTGGTAATGATATTTGCTTGTTAGCATTTCTCCCCTCTTTTTCCTCTAACGACCCTGACTCAAATATTACGCGAACTTGGGAATACCAACGAAATTAAGGCACGGGAACATGGGGTGCGCTGCGCTGCTGATTATTGTGTAAACTGGACGTATATAAAGAGTCAGTTCTTATAGGATAATCTCGTTTCGTTATATTCTTTTGCCGAACCTGCTCCTTGATGCCAATAGAAAAATCGTAACCAGGTTAGATGGAATCCTTTGAGCAAACCACGATACTCTCTGCTCCTGAATATTCACTACCTCTCCGCCTGTTACCCAGTAGAAAAAAAGGTCATACAAAAATTCACCCCATCCCCGAAAAGGGATGATCGTATAGGTACCTATGAACAATCGACGCTGACCTGGTGTGGCTAGGGGTCACGAATGGGCACCGCGGGGAGCAAGAACGTCGGTCTGACTCGTAATCGAAGGGAAGCTTAGCGGCGTTTCGTGTCCGGAATTCCTTTAGACTGAATCATCTCCCAGGATAAGCCATGGAAGCGCATCGCTCGAATATAGCGAAAACAATAGAGGCTTGGCCGTCGCGAACTCGATTTGCCCCCGAACGGGATTGGCTCGTGCCAGTATGAAGGGGTTGGTCCTCGAATACACACAGAGGCGAGAGGGCGCTCGTTTATCGGTCTCTAGATGTCAGGGTGGAAGGGTTTGCATACACATTCATTGATATGCAAAATTTGTAGTTTCCAGAAGCTTACGAACTCAGCACAGGTAAACTTCGATTCGAAATGCGCGCCCGCGGCAAACCATTGTCAGCGGATGTGTTCGGTTCGTGAAACTCTACGTGTATGGTACCCAAAATAGGAGGTAGCCGTTAATTCATCACTAAATATTCCGGTACTATGCCCTACAGCAAGGGTGAGAACTATCAAATGTCATAGCTGAATAAACGGGGTTGCTATCATATAATTGAAGCTGTGAACCCGTTGCTGATAGCGAAAAATTATCATTCTCTATATATTTTTTTTTTTTTTATAATTCTCGATATACCACCCTTGTCTCTTAATTGGCGCATGATTTAACAAAGCAGCGTAAGTGAAGCTATTTAGGTCAATTGCAATGACGTAATAAATCTTACGCCGTATTTCCACGTAATAACGATATCTGAGCCAGAAACAGAGAGCAGTTAATTAGCCTGTGTTAAAAGCTTTGCTTAAACGACCTATTCAACACTTAAAATGCGGATTCTGCACACCTTGCAGAACCATCCGGTGCATACACAGTGTCTCAAGTGGAATGGATATTTATGCGAGTTACTTCATAGCCACCCTTCGTTCTTTCTTTATCGTATTCCAGAGTGGCTCTACTTGAGAAATAGAAAAAGACAGAGAAAGTGAGACTCCCGTGGATAGTACCAGTCTTCTCCCGGTAGAGGCGCAACGGGCATGACTAAATGTGAAATCCATTAGGAAGCGTCTGAGTTCGGATAGCGTTGACCTTAATGAAAAATCATTACCTTATCTATGAACATCAGGTAGAACCAGGGTAGTAAAGCGAGGGTGGACAGAAGACGCGAGACGTTGGCAATGCGTTTCATTACGAGCTGAGACGACGTCCAATCTTTCCTTAAGGAGAATATCTACCAGGTTAATAGGTAACAGTAGTCGATGGCCGTCGAACTCTAACGATTCTCCATTCGCAAGTAACATTCAAAGTCCAATCATTTCCATTTCGTGACCCTATAGAACTTTTAGAGGATCTTGCGATAGCATCACTCACATCTACACCCTGACTTCCGTTCTAACGACACTTCATGTTATTCCGCTGAACTTTGAAATCCCAGGCGATTTCGTTACTAGGGAAATCTAAGGGTTTTCTGTGCTAGGCCAAAATTCAATCTGCGTACTCCCTGCGTCCTGACACGCGGTATGCTTTCAAATTATGAGACCTAGATCACGTCTTATCGCAGAAGCAAAAAGAAAAAGTGGCGGTGTGACGTTAAGATAATTGATATTGTGCAAGTTTGGCGACTCCACCTTTTTTTTCCTCTCTGTTTCTATCTCACTCTCTCTTTCAGCGATATAGCTCGGATATTTCTATAGGAGCAGGAGAGCAAGATACATACAGAAGCAGTTAGTAAATGTCAAAAGAGAAACAGATCGATAGGAGAGGGTTGGTGTACACCAGTGAAAATTCTCAAAAGAGTCTAAATCCTGAAAGTGTGATTGCTCGTACAGTATAGTAAAACTGGCAGTGCTTCATAGTAATTTATAACACGAGTTAACCATATCGGGTGGTTTTAATTACATTGGCAAATATTATCGGACTGGCGGAAGCTAATTATATAATTAAAACTTGCAGAGTAAACTACTTTCCCAGTGAGCCGTCGAGATTGACGGCCCTAGGTTTCGTATAACCTGAACCTTTTATTTGACTTTCGCTGCCTATTATACTCCCTGATACTGTAGGGGATCGGATCGGTTCGCTTACTTCATCATCGGTTATTCGTGCAAGTTGCTCGAGTGCATGCGATGTACGAAATACCTCGGGACGATAATCGCCAGCCTTGCAGAAGAACTCTCTGTACCCTTTTAGATCCCTGGGATCTGGTGAAATACTCAACGTCGTACGCCTGGCATGTTGAGCTTTTCAGCGACGGGTACCAGATTAGTAATTGCTAGATGCGGAAGGGTCCGGCGTATAATACTGTGATGGTATTACAGGATTATGAGATTTCTATGAGGAAGCGGATAGGACCAGGTTAAGAAGGGGATGTCCTAAGTATATATATATATATATATATATAGGTCCTAAGTATATATATATATATATATATATAGGTCATTCTAGGGTTTATGATTTAATGAAATTCTTATAAAAATAATAACCCAGCTCTACGTCCATTATCTCCATGAAACAGACATTCCCAGCGCGCTGGATTCCCACACTATCAACTGTACCAGCAATTTCGTGTGTATACCATCTACCTTAATCTCTTGGAATGAGATACTTGCTTTAAATGTTTACCTTCGTCGTGATTAGCGGCCTTCCACACAGCATGGAGATGAGTTCAGTTTGTCGGTCAGAAAGGACGTACGAAACGGCGCTTATATCACGATGTAGCAAAAGTAATTCGCTGAGGTTCACATCGAGGAAACTCGGCCCAAAGCATTCGTCTGTGCAAACAATTTCAATGAGCTCCAACTAATCTGGCGTAGCGACGGGGTGGGGGTTGACGTCGAAGTAATGTATCATCATAGGCTTTATAGATGTTGGTGAAAGTGTGCGATCCACGTACTCAAGAGTGACATAGACTACGGACAAGATGCGAAGCGAAATCCAAACGGATTCAAGAGGGATGACAGTTGTTGGGAAAGAGCGTAGAGCGGAAGAAGGGAAAAGTACATTTAAAAAAAAAATAAATAAAAAAAGAGATGGAAAGACGAAGCGTAGCAGCGTGAAGATAGTCGAGTGGGTTTTCGAAGTTAACTGGAGCGTCGTCTGATTCGATCACAGTTACCATTGGAGCGAAAAATCCCATTTTATAATTAGTACCCGGTAGCCGTGGATGGTAGTGCAGTGCGGCATGGCGCGGCATCCGGGAAAATCAAGATAACGGACTGCGAAAACTGTGCCAGGTCGGCGCACTCAGCGAGGTCTGTTCCTTTTTCCTATTTTCCCTCTTGAGCGATCAGCGCAACGCAGCGCGCGAGAGTAGTCGTCGTTGACTCAGCAATAGAGACTCGACGGAGCTAAAGGAATATATTCATCAAAGCAGTCGCACTTGCACGTGGATTTAAAGTCTCGTTTTCCTCTCGAAAGGTTCGTGCTCCGGAATAAACAAGTTCTAATTGCCAGGGATTTGCCTCGAGCCCGTCGTACGGTTCCACTTCTTCTAATTTCTTTAGTTCTCATAATTTCTACGAGACGCCATAGTCCAGCTCTCGGATACATTCGGTATCAAGTCCGACCCGGTCCATTGTCAATTTTACTAAAGGGTGTCGTTATTTTCTTTGTTTCAGACATAAGCGGAAAGTTCAGAACCTGTTGCCGTGCAAGAGTGCAGCAGGAGCAGCAGCCGCAGGTCGCGCGAGAGTGCTGCCGGATGGGCAGTCTCATCCAACTCCCGGGACAGGTGGTCCAGTTCTGTACGAGGATCTGCCGGAAGCTATGGGCCACTCTCAGCTTCACAATCATCACCCGGGTCATCCGAGCCAACCTACGATCGAGGTACGAGCAAACCCTGAACAACGTGCCCGAGTCCCGGCTCCGCACCACCTCGACTATCTCGACTACCGGGATCCCAGGGCAATCCTGCGTGTTGCCGACAAGCCGTCCAGGGCCGTACTCGGGGGATACCGTACTCCGCGTGCCCTCCTTGCTAAATCCCAAGGGGTGCCTTTATCAATAACCACCCACTCGCCTCTGCCAAATGCCACTCCCCTCGTGCAGAATCACCTGCTCGCTACACAGAATGCTCTGATCACCAGTCAACAATCAACCCCTTGCTCTATCCCTGAGACGCACTCGCCAATCACCCCCACTCGCATACGCACCAATAACCTCCCCATAACTCCAACTCATCGGCCTCGAATGCGCACCCCTACGCACGCTCCTGCGAGTCTACCGCCCTCTTCGCCGTTACCCTCGAGATTACTCAACCAGGAAAACACGCGACGAAGACCCTCGGTAGATTCGGAAGGTTACTCCTATATAGACTTCAAGGACACGGAGCTCGATCACAAAAGGAATCCCCTAAAATTTCGAAATCAACCGCCACCTCGTCTTGCCGAGAAATTACTCTCGTCCAGGTCGAGCTCCTTGGACTCGGAAGGCTACTCGTACATAGATCTCAATTACAGAAGGGCACCGGGTACTGCCAAAAGGGTTCTGACCGACGGTACCGAGGAGGAGGTATGTCCCCTCTGCACGATTCAGCAGATCCACCACCTCCTCGCGAGACCCGAGGACGTCTACCTGAACGTTCAGGATACGTGACAGGATACCAGTGAGCCTCGTCGCGTAGATACTTTAAAAGGGTTAGGTCCTACCGCGTGAGTATGCTCTAAAATCGCGTACATAACATATCCGGTTATATAGAGACACTAAAAATCCCTAGATAAAAAAAGGAAGCTACACGTATACCCGTGTATATACATGTGTATCTATGTAAATAATATATATGTATATATACTAGCTACTTCCTAGGACCTTATAATTTCGAGTTACGATTTATTAGTTTTGTACGTCATTAGAGATAAGAGAAGTCGGTCACAGGCAGACTAGTCAGTATTTATTTTGTTACATGGCCGTGCCTGCACAATCCTCTTATAGAGAGGATCGAACGATCGCGGCAACTCTTACGCTACACTAGCATAAACAGAATGAAGCCGTAAGGGACACCTAAAGAGAAAAAGGTGTCGCTCGGTTGAGGTTACGTGAGGTAAATGAAGATGGAGGTCGAAGGTCGGCTAGTAGTGGGAGAAGAAAAGGGCAGACAGAATGAGAGAAAGAGGGATGAGGGGTCGATTGTGGAGGCACGGCATCGAGCACTCCATGGTTGTAAATAGGAATATAGAGATACTCTCGTGTATATATACGTATACGTACATTAGAGAAATACGCAGAGAGCACCTGTAGGCCTTCGTTTCTAAGTTGTAAACTAGTTACTATTATTATTTATTACCGTTAGCCGGTTTGCCGGAAATTGCGAGAGTTGCGCAGTTTTTGTAAATACGAGAGCGCCTCGAGGATGGCGAGCGGCGACCCAATGCGAGCGTGTGTATGAGATGTGTACGGTGTGTTAAGTATGAGAAAAAGAATTGAGAAAATAAAATTACTTTGCTGAAAAATTTGACGAGGAGTGGTTATTAACCCGGTCCGCTGTATCCCAATCCTTTGAACCCGACACTACGTAACGCTACAACATATCAGACATTACTTTAACAAACAACTACAAACTTTAAGTCTCTTGATCTCCCTCTCTATCGCTTACTCAGATCATTTCCCTGTCACTGTCATCTATAGTCACATCTCCTTAGCTCCCCTTGTCGAGCTCAAATCGATTAGGGCAAATCGTTCGATTTCATAAGTCACGGGAATCATCGTCTAGCTCGGCCTATCTCTCGAATACACTCACTCATGGACACGGAATAACCACTTCTGTGTTCAAAGTTTTTCTGACTGATGGTGGCGCGAGAACTGAAGTCGTGGTTGTGGATGCTCCGAGTTCAACAAAAGGGAGGAGACGTCTCGTTGCGATAAAGGCAAAGGTAAATGGCGAGAAGAGGAATGAGGACGGGCGGATGCTACTCGCCCGGAAAGCGTGTGTTCTCATATTGTTGTACTACGTCACCTCTGCTCTGGAGTGCGACTGCTAGTACCCACCCTTCTTTTTCACGAAAGATCTCTAATTTTGTAAATGGACTAGAGCGGATGCCCACCCTGTAACTGCCTATCTGCCTATATACTCGTAGCCCTCCGGTAGACCCTTCCCTTTTATTTTTTCCCTGACTTCTGAGAGCCTCAGGCTGACACCTAGAGACTCTACATCTTATCATCTAATACCCTCCCATTTTCATCCCTTGATCCGTCTTTATCTTACCGATCTTCTTTTTCTTTGTTATCCTTTCTGAAATTCTTTACGTGATTTCCGATGGATATCCGACGGTCAAGGATCCCGTGTCAATTGAAAGCACGATACGCTCCGCTTTCCAAGAATGAGATGAGTTCGGTTGGAATTTTCACTTTCGTTAAAAGTTTCTGGGTACTCTCGCTAACTCGGCATCCTCGCAATTCGCCAATCCACCTGTTGTTCGCCGCTGTTAGTAGAGGATCCGTTCACGTTACTCCGATATAGAACTGGCGAAACGATCCTGCCAGACTTAGGCCTAATGCAATTGCTGCAATAACTAACAATTAGCAGGACCTGACGGTTTCCACGATGTCTCTATGTACGGAACTGCACGATAACGTGCTATACCGTTCACGTGTGTGCACGTATGTATATATATTCTCGAGAAGCCAACACAGACCTGGACACTGGACACGTTGCAGAACGTAGGACAGGTTAGGCGCGTTAGAGACAACCCATTAGCCTTCCTGCTCCACGCTATTACCGAACGGACATATTGCTTCCTGGAGTTACTCCTGGACCAAGTCATGTCCTCTCTGGTTATCCCTGGAAACGTAAACTAGCGAATCTTTTTAAAATTTCTCCTACAGACCCTTAAACTTTTTCACGAATTGATCCACTAGTTTTATTGGGATATTCCCTACTTTACTGATCGTGGTATAAAAAAAAAAAGTTTCCTCAGATAACTAGACACGTATTTAAATTCTTTAGAGCCTCCCTCGAGACGGTAGCTTAACTGAAATCTTCGACTCTCCGTAGGCAAGTTAACGAGACCACTCGATTTCCTCAATTTCAGATCGTGAACTAAACAACTTTGAGAATCAGTCAACAGGAAAGTCGCTGAAAGATGGTATTTAAATTGACTTCGTCAAAGCAAACCATCCAACCTTAGCGTAACTGCCAATCGAATCTACAGAGAGAGGAAGATATATTTAAAATCGTGGGTCTATGCATATAAATCGGAAAGTCTGCTTTCATCTTGTTAAATCAGAGTACCGTATCTTAAAACTCTTTCTGTGCCCTGTCACAAGAAAAGCAAGTGCCCCTACGTAAGCAATAGGAAAATTACAATGCAATTTCTAACCCGACAAATGAGGGGTTAACCAGTTGACGAAGCGGTTCGATAATTTCGAGACGTGGTCCCAGGTTGGCGATGGCGTACACGAGGATTGCGAGAGTAGGAAGGCGGCAAGGGGGTATGAGAGACCAGTGATAGTGAGATAGATTGGGGATTGCGGCGCACCATTTACCCGTTAACGCGATATGCCCTCAGCTTGGAAACGTGGACGTAGACTACCGTGACTATCTCAGGACGAAGAGCCGGTGCGGAGCGTCAGGGTGCACTTTGACGAAGGCCGAGCTAGAGGTTGAAGTATATGCGAGCAAGAGAGGCACAGAGGAGACTGCCTCTAGCTTTGCCTACCTCGCATCTACCTAACCTCTGTATAACGTATATAGATATACATAGGATAACCAACCCTCTGACCCACGGTTAACTAGGCTAACCGGCCAGGGATTACACCGTTCACACCCCGATTGCGTCAAATCAATCCTCGTTTCGTAGAAGCCCACCAAGCCAACCAACAGCTCATCGACTAGGTATCCTACCCTTCCATCTTCTTGCCAATCCCGATTTTACTCACCGTCAGGAACACGTGTTCCCAAGATCTGCCGATGATTGACGCCGCAAACTCGAAACAAGCCAACTACCGGATATATCCTCCAGCTACGCGGAAACGGTTGACTTTCAGAATTTCCTCAGGAACCTTCCTCGACGTCTATTTCCATCAGAATGTCTTCATATACATCTATACCGTCTTATAGAAACCCTTATGCTGTCGTTCAATACTCCTCTCTTTGTCCCTCCGCTCGTCCCCATTCCCAGTATAATCTAGTGCATCGTTAAAACCTTCAAGATATTCTGCTTCCTTCTTTATTTGACTTTTACGCCCAGCTACGTACGCGGCATCCTTACGGGTATAGTGTATCTCGCTTAGCCTCCATCCGTACCAAGTCGCGCGATACAACAGTAAGCTAGCAGTTTACAACGCTAAGAAGCTTTTCCTTATTCGTTCGCCGGTGGCCGGGCGAGCAAACGTTTGCAGATAGCATCAGAAAAGTGTAATATACACTGGTGGTGCGGAAAGCGGCGAAGAGGGGGACGGTTATGCCAAGTCCACAGCTAAAACCCACCATATGGATATAGCTTTTCTAACGACGCTTTTCTCCCGCAGATGCTCGACGTAAAGGAGGGCGGACGTGGGGTTTTTGTCTGTAGCAGTCCTGGACCGGATCCTTACACTTCTCAAGACCTCTACAATCCCGTCTACGAGGAGCTCAGTAACGGTAAGATATCAGTCGAGCATTACGTTCTCTATATTTATTCAATCTATTCTATTGCATTTGTATTCGCCATCTCATTTCGTGTTACGATTAGAGTCTCTCCGATAGTTCCATCCGCACGCGGTAATTTTAAAGTTTACCAATCCTCCTTCTAGATGAGAGTTATGTCTGAGGTCATTGAGAGGTAACCACCGATTTTCGGATATCCGGATCGTAAAAAAGTGGCTACTAATAGGTACGCGGCAACCACTGAGAATCCTTGATGGAACTAACACGGTGTTGAAGTGATCATTTTTTTTCTCCCCAATTTAACACACGCCAGCTTCGTCATACCAATTTTCCAGTCAGCTGTAGTTTCGCACGTTGCTCACTCTATTCCCATAGTGTATTTGTTATGTTTGTTATCCACTCTCGATGTGCACTCACGATACGTAATGACTTTGATAAGCTACGACTTGACTCTCCTATCGGTCAATTGTTAATTGGTACAGGCCTAACCAAGGTTCGTGATGCAACTCCAACCTAATCGAATAGTAAGCCAGGACTAGCTCGGACGATCGATACTATAAATGAAATTAATTAAATGATTGATATCAAATATGAATGTAGTCGGAATCTATTCGTCGAGTGGACATTGCCAGTGGATTACTACCAGCCGTTTAGCCGATGAATTGCTTCAGAGTGCATTAAAACTATTAACGGCATCTATTACGAGAACCTTGTCCAGGATGAATAATGTCCCTTGTATCGATGCGAGTCTCGACCTCTTCCCTCTGATATTTGCCAGTGCTATCGATCTGATGATCTCTGGCCATTTCGGCATCTGACGGATATATCTATTGACGTACTATAGGAGATCATCCGGAGACAGACGAAGAGAACGAACTCAATGCCAGGAATCGTTTACATCATCATCATCATCTATCGGCCTCCAAACCGGCTAGTGAGGATGAATTTGCTGAGGATGAACTCTCGGTTGGTGAACCTTCTGAAGCCAAGATGCTCACCTCCACGACACCAGCCTGGGGAACCTGTCCGGCTGCTGCGAGACCACCCAGAGAACGCAGAGGCAGGAGTCCTAAGAGTTTGGATAGACGTAGAAGAGACAAGAGTCATGATGTTGGCGAGTTTCACGAAGGAATGCTACTCGACGCGTTGCTTCAACTTTATCCAAGTGTTGCGGGTGAGATATTTTAGTTTTTTTTTTTTTGGTTTTCAAGAGAGAGATGAGCCTGCGGTTAGGGTTTCGATTTCATATTGGAAACTTGAGTAGCGCTGCTTCTTTGGACAACTCATAGTTACATTTATACTTGACTATCTGGTTGCGGTATCCTCGTACAATTGATTTTAAAGTAATCTGGACACTGATAATTTAATTCGTACGTTAAGAAAATCCCTTTCTTGTATGATTTCAGGCGTGGCTGGTGCAAGAGCGATGAACAACCAGCGACAACAGTCCGTCCCGTCCGTCGCTCACAGGTTACCATATTTTGTACCTCCAATGCCTGCGGCACAGGCTCTCAGGGTCGAGGAGAATCCTTACGAGAGTGTGCCAGTCCTGGGTCCGCTTCATCATTACTCCACTCAGGGAAGAAGCAACAAAGACAAGTCTCGCAAAGGCGACAAGTACAAGTACAACAATTACGGGCCAGAGTACTATGGCCTTCAAAGTCAGGATAACGTACCTGTTTATACGCAAGTTGGTGGAGAGTACTCGGATACCTATTCTCAACCTACTGATAGACTCTACACCGAAGACAAATACTCTCAGCCGGTGTACTACACACCCAGGGATCCGGACCAGATATCCTCGGGTAGACTCTATCAAGGACAACCTGATAGCAGTTTTGGAAGTGACAGCGGCTACAGTCATCACACTACTGGGACAACGGGCACAACTGGTACTCGGGGTAGTAACTCCAGGGTGAATCACAGAAAGGACAAACATCGGAATTCACATCATTCTCATCATTCAGCTGATTATATTGTGTCCTAAGCAATAGCATGGTTCAAAGGATGCTTCGTGATTCCTGGTTCGTGTCTTTGGATATCTCGTTGGGCGAGCACCAGGACAAACGACTGCGAGTGGGAAGTCGTTTCCTAGGAGAGTCTCAAAAAGCCACGAGACTGTATCCTTAGCCGTTGGACCGAAATGCTAGTGAAAAACTCGAGGTACAGAAGAGTAATGAAATATTCACTGTACTTGTACAATAGAAAGAAAGAACAAAAAGAAGTCTAAAATCCGTGATATACGGTAGGCAATAGGAAACGAAGACTAACGTAGTGATCAGGAACGTGATCTCTTAGTGATTTATAAACAGTATAAGACTATTTAACAAATTGTAATCCAATGAGACTCAGGCTCACACCAAAGGACGCTAAATATTTTAATTTAGCCTAATCGTTTGTAATTTAACAGTAGTGGATGTAGTCGCGATCGCAAGGGCGGCTGTGAAATGTATCGGTAAGACCCGAAGAGTGCTGTCGCGACCGCAGGACCTTCGAGAAACTTATGAAATATTAATTCAAATCGAAATTTCATCCAGGCGGAATTTGATGATTTTCGAGGAAACGCTTTACTCTTAATATTCATGTAGCGAAATGCTAGAAAAGTCGAGCCATCAACTCTAATTCCTTTTTTTTCTATCTATTCGCTCTATATCTGTCCCGTTTTTTTTAATGATACAGGGCCAACATTTTTTCATAGAATCCGTTCAAAAAATTCTGTCTGACTTTCACATTTATAATTATACCCAACAGTGCTATATGTATTTTGACATTTTAATGCACAACGCGAACGTCACGACGACAGAGTACCACGCCAGCGTTAAAACGACAATGCACGTGGGTACATTGTGCTCCAATGGCGCTTTTTTGCTGAATTTCTATTCCGTTAAGAGAGAAAAAAAGCAAGTATTTTCTTTCCCGCTCTATTCTCTCCTAAAGAGCTTTTCTCAGTCGTCTCACATTTATTCACGTTTCACTGCTAAAGAGAAACATTTGCTTGTTATTATGCGAGGCGCTACACGGTTACTTATATTTTCCTGGTCCCGTTCCATCTCGCTGAGGAAACACATAGCGCACTATTAAAAATTCGATATGGATTTAACTTCCGGCGATTCGTCAATAGCGACATCTCGACTGAAATGCCTCTTCCTCTTTCTTCACCCTATTTCGCAAGGGTGATTCGGCAAGTGGCACGTGTACATTTTCAGGGGCTCTTCGAGCATCACCCAGGTAGAGACCAATAAAAGGAATTCGTACTAGACTGTACAGTTACTAGAATTCTAAGCAATGCGCGGCCCGTGTACATAAAATCTCCTCCCGTATAGCATAGCTGTACCATATCGTTATTAAAAATAATCGAAGCATTAAATTTAATATATAATTTTTAAATTATTTGTAATAATGGCGTTGTATTACTATAGACACAGTGTAAACTAATTTCATTCACGGAAACGAAGAGGCTATCGGTTTTACGCATTCGAGGATCTTCCTTATTTTGTCAAAGGTCACAGGATACCCGTGAGCCCCGTTACAATTCTTTTGCCTCTTTGTTTCCGTCAAATACTTCTCTTTGACTATCTTCAGTATTGTACACTTTCTAGCCACGGTAGTTCGAATACCTCACGAGAGATGCTCTGTTGTATATATAATTTTATATTGTATACCCAAGAGTTGGGTATGTAGGTACGTAAATAGGATCTAAAAGAAAGAAAGAGAAGTAAAATCTGCACGCGAGCATCCCAACACCCTTTGTCCGTCCTTACATGTCAAACAAAGACCTGCCAGGGTTATCGGCAGGTAATACTTCTTCTCTTTGGCTATACTTTTGAATTTGTTACTTTTAAAATGTAATTTGTCAAAAATCGTATTCTTACGATCTATGAAGAAAGGCGAACAGAGGGTAGTCCGAATCTCAATCGCAGATTTGAAATGTGAATTAAGGATGGGATTGTACTTATCATACATAAGATATACGACAACTCGATCAAAATGCATTAAATCAATGAATGCATTAATCCGATCAGACTGCGCGTGCGCGAGTGTTGCTTCGCTCGCGATAATTAAGAGTGAATAAGACACGAGATACACAGAAACAAAAAAAAACGCTTTTGTACCTTTTTGCGTCCATGTTAGTCGAAACGTATGTTTGGAGAATCGTTTTTTTATAATGCCCGCGAGTCCCCTAAGTTATTCTTATTTATACATATGATGAATATATATAAATACTATAAGTATCCCAGCATATGTGTAATCGATTCCTAAATAGTTTTCGCAATTGCAAATTGTTATATTGAATATTATTGAATGGCGCATCAATGCCAATGGAGTCCCGCGACTCGTTACAGTTGATTTGTAAAATCATGTTTACATTTTTTTTTCCTAACCACGATTCCTTCGTTATAACGAAGAGAAATACACGAGAGTGAGTTTTTTTATATAATGAAATTTTTTATTTATTACGGCCATGGGTGTTACACGCGCGACGTTGTTGCTCGCGACGAGGACCTATCGGCATGTCACGATTCCCGCATTTAGCGCTAATTTTAGATAGCAAACAACACACAGTATAATAGGCACTAGAGTACCTCGGTAACAGTAGCGCTCTTGAAAGTTAGCTTGCACGGGCGTTCTCTCCTTTGCCATCGTATCTTTTGTAAGGTAACTTCGTGAGAGTCAATGAAAGGGGAAACAAGAAAATACTTAAGCACGAAAGACAAAAGCATGCGAACAATTTGAAATTAATCGAGAAATGGACCAAATATGGGAGGTAGAGAACAAAAAAAAAATATGTGCAAAGAGTTCGGAACAAAGGACTAAAGACGAGAGAGGGAATATTGATTTATGATGGAAAGGAAGAACACCAGCTCGCAGAACAGGGTAACTAGTTCTAACATCTATCTCTAGATCACTTAAATCTAAATCACTCGATCACCTGACGGTATCACCTAACCTAACTTAAACACTATCACACCTTCGTACTAATAAACAATTTACTATTCAATTTCATCATTGTCTTATCACTCGTATCGCCTAACAATCCTATGTAATATCTGTCTGAGAAATTTATCCCTATTTTATTATTTAGGGACGACATGGCTGCTGACGAGAATTCGAAGAATTTTAATCCTGGAGTTGATTGACGGAAATCCGCAATATACGTGCATTTCTATCCTGGTAAATGACCCTTCCTATTTATTATACTAAAATTGAATGGGATCCAAGCCGAAACTGGGGTTTCCAAAAATAACAAAAATCTAATTACGTATTGTGGCGTAGTGAGAAGGAAGCGCAGAGAGCCATGGCGGTTGGGAAGATTTGGGGTGTTGTAACAGACAGGACCATCCATCATAATACCGGAGCCTCTTTCACCCCTTTTGGTGGGAATCGAGCGAGCCGCTAGCATGAGAACGAGAATGCGCGAGGGATGCAAAGAAAGCCGAGTAAGCAAACGCCAGAAGGGACCAGGGACTGAACTTTCACTTCAGAGCCAGGGTCTAACTAATTAGCCACAAAATAATCAGAGGTGAAAACCCTGGACCCTCTTCGCTCTACTTCCACCTAGTCAATTCGCTCCTCATACTCTCTCTGGTCGACGGCTTCCTTATCACGCTTGCTTCTCTTCCCTTGCAGACGCTTCCGCGACTGTTATATAATCAACATCAGTTTTGATCTTCATAACGATTGAATCGACGTCGAAGAATCGCTTCCGAGTAGTCTTTTTCTCGCAATGGGTTTTCTCTTTTGATCATTCCGAGCGCTTGGCAACGGAATATCCGGAAGCACCACCCCACGATTGATATTGAAGCAGCCCCGCAACAGAGACAGACCAAAATTTAATTAACCCCGCAGTAATGAGACTATCAGAAAACCGGTACAACGGAATTACAACACAATAGACCAGCAGTTTCCGTTTCCGGTTATCTGGTTTATTCTTCGCAAATGGCCAAAAGTGCTTTCGGTCATATTTTTTTTTTTTTGAAATACCATTAGACAACAAGGGACTGGTCGAAAACAAGAGTACATCAAGTTAAAAATAGGGGCTGGTGCGAATGAGGGCGAGAATATCGGTAACTGCGAGAGCAGCATGACTGGGCGTTCGTTATGATCGATATTAATGAAAATTGAAAACAATAGCCGACTACACGAGTTTCGCATTAAGAACCGTTGTTATTCCCCCGTAGTAAATTATGCTTCTCATTGTGATTGATTGTTCGTGGTAAAATCGGCGAATCTCGGATGTGTAGGCGACGGTTGTTAATTGCGTATGGAGGGTATCGAGAAACGGTATCCGTGGCACGAGCCTTTCCTTCCCTAGAAAACACCTCGTTAGTTCCTTCCCTGTTGCTTTACCAGTAACTCGCTCTCTCGGAAGTCACTAAAGAAATACCGTTGAGCCCACTGAAGTTCACTACAATAATAATTACAGGAAATCGCATTGACGGTCGCTCACCGGTTAGCCCGTGATAAGAAAACTTTTGGAAATGTTTCGAGATTAGAGAAAAATGCGAAAAAAAATTAAAGAAAAAGATTAAAAAAGAGAAAATGAAGGATACTTCATAAGCTTCAGATAAAAAGTACAAAAGGCATGAGGAAAATAAGAGAGGCTGTTTATGGAACAAAATATTACTCTGATACAAGGAAAGGGTTAAGAAAGAACGATAGCAAAAAACGGAATTTCTACCCTCTAGTGAGGTCGCACTGGGACAATTTTCATCTTGAGGGGTTCCAGATTTAAGAATGCACTCCTGGCCGCTATCAGCGCCATCGTTACCGCTATGGCCCAGTTCTTTTTTTATTTTCTCTCTTTGCCTTTGGACTCGCGAGATTAGAGACGTTGCTCGAGATGAGTACAGGAGCACAAGGGAGGCTGTGTGTCGTCTCGGTTGGTTAGAGAGAAATGAAAGAGAAAAAGGAGAGCCTGAGAACAACAAGGATAAAAGCCGTACACTCTAATTGTGCAGTGCTCGAGTAGACCTGCTTGAGGGATTTTAAAAGAGCCCAGAGTTCCATACGCGACACCGCAGCCATGTTTCACTGGTATTCATCTCCTCACCTGGTTCACGTGCTTACTTCGTTATACACGTTGCGCAATGGCATGCTACCTAGATAGAGCTCAAACCTTTTTTGTACAATAATCACTTCTTGAGGACCCTGACTTTCTTGCAAGATGTAAAAAAAAAGTTGGCTTTGATCTCATACTTTACTCTTTTACATTAGCAGAATGAACTCGATCTAACCTAACAAGCGTCAAATTGTCTCGTCCTCCACTGGCAGATACAGTTATCACGATTGTGCAATTATACGACGCTTTTAACCGGATGTTACCGAAATTTACAAAACGAATAAAGCTCGAGAGTTCCGGTGATTCTGTGATGAAGTCATTCGTATATGCTATGGTACGTGTATAGATATAGATAGTTTACCAGCCACGCCAACCCAACTTTTACGTAAATACAAGGGCGCTCGAATAAAAGCCAGGCGCTTGACAAAACATGGATTCTACAACCGCAGTGCTAACTAACAGCTAATAATTAAATGCACCAGCTATCCTGAAGCCGTCGCTTAATCCTTTCGTTATTCGCAATGGCGATAACGTTGGCATAGGCTATTTGTCGCTCGGCTACCAAGAGAATCACCGTTCGAATCGTTGAAAGGATATTCCCTGTGTGTGAAAAACTGAGAAAGACTCTTTCAAGAAGACGCGGCTGTTTACTCTCTTTAAAAATATTTCAAGCTCCTGACGGTGCACACCCGTTAGAATTCCGGCAGTGTACCAGAAATTACGTGAACCGTTCGTTCTATAGCCGCTTCGTGGTCCTGGGCTGTTTTTATTGGTACGGAAAGTGATGGTAATTAATAATGGTGAGGTACACCGTGTAGGGTATAAGGTACGTGGTGTGATTTATGGAGGCGTAATGAACCTTGTGCTCCGCTGCGGGAGTCTCGGCCAAGGGAGTCAGGGAGCAACGCGAAACTACCGAGGCATAGGGTGAACGAAGTAGTGGACGAGGGTGAGGATGAGGAAGAATTTGAGCGGGGCACGATTTCGTCTTCAGGTGCAATAACGTATATCGGTCGAACTAGGAGCCACAGCTGCTGAGGACGTCTTACGTCTAACGCAGCACATAACGCAGCACGGCGCCCGTATAGACACACAGCTATATCCCTTACATGCAATCACGCGAAAAAAGGGGAAACACGAAAATAAAAATTTCATCAAATAGAGATTGGATGTTATGAAATTTTACCAAAAAAGGAAGAAACAAGCAGGGATGTACGCCCAATAAAAAAAAATGTTCATCCGTAATTGATTTTTTGTTCAATACCCCAAAGGTAAACAATCGCAATAAATAAAATTGAAGCACAGCAAAATTTCCTGGATGCACGATACCAAAGCATATACCTATGAACACATTTTTAATGTTAGGTTAGGTTACGCGAAAAATTCTTGGCTCAAGTAAAGTTTATGCCAGGCTGACCAAATGGCTTGACTTCGATATTCATGGACTGGAGTATATGCATCCTGAGCTTCGCTGCTTTATATTCCATGGCCGAACAGCTCATAGTTATACGTATCATATGTTTTCCAAAGAACCCGTTCAAACATTCAAGGAAATGGAGAGAGAAGGTAGTCCAGTCTCCCTTAGGTCTACAGTAGATAGAGCCTGCATGCATATTGCTCAACGAAAGTATTTATTCGTATCTATCTTCAAGCTACTGGTAACTTACGATAATACATCTACCAAGGACTGGTACTTACCTAACGCAAAGGTAATACCGATCGATCGGTCTGGTTTCTCCACCAAAAAAAACGTTTACCTACCCGTCCACTTTCAGCGTCCCAGCTATTTCTTTTCGGGCTGAATAATCTCCAGTGAGGTTATACAGCGATGATGCTAGGGCTGTCTGACCTCATTTGCAAAGAATTAACTAACGATGAATCAGACCAAAGAATGATACTAGTAGATACTTAAACCCGGTATAAACGATATATGTATATGTATACGTATATTCTAATTTACATTTTACTACAATTTAGGAAAATAGTTATTCACCGTGTAAACCCCTCACAGTAACACTAACCAAGTTTATATATATGATTTTTTTAACGTACCAGCTAATTATACTACGGTTCTTGTCTTTTTCTGCGCCCGGATATTTAATTTGAAAAAATTTACCAAATTGCCTAGTCTGGTTCGCGCATCTAGTCCGACCCGATTTATTTTTATTTCTACCACCGACCCACGTACAGCTGTACAAGCCTGGAATTATTCTCTCAACGATAAAACAAAAGAAGTGGACCGATCACGTGAAACACCAGAGGTGACCAATGTTCGTTGGCGATCGACAATTTGACTGCGCTGTAAGTATAGAATGGGAACTGTAATCCAAAGACCACTTAGTCTGTTTCTGCGATATCGATGCTCTACTGGACAAAGGGGTGGTGGGTGCTCATTTACTTAATTGCGTCTATTAGTCGACGGCCAATGGTCAGTCCGACAGGCCGTACAGAGGGAAGGCGACGGGTAAGGGGTAGAGGCAATACTTCCCATTGTGCAAATTATCATTCGTGGCCGTAACGACTCTGAAAGAAGAATAAAAGTCCAGAGATCGGTGCGGTGAGAATGCGCCAGCACGATATGTGACGTGCCGGTGAGTATCGCGACAAAGCGGAGCCGCACGCATTCCCGTTACCCTCGTATCCTGGAGTTTCGTTCGATCTTCGGATATACGCCGCAGCCTTTGTCACGGAACTTTACGGGGGATAATATAAGGATATAACATTAAAAAGCTCTCATGGCTTTCACCAAAGTTGCACGGCGAATGAATAGACATGGTGAGAAAATTTTCGAGTTACGCTTCTCTTTATATATATATTTTTATTTTTATTCAAGAGCGGTTCCATCAAAATGCATTGTTATACAGGTCCAGGAATAATTAACAAAATGTGGCCAGCCGGCGGCCCAACGGTTATTGCGAACGATTGTCGCTGAAACGCAGTTTTCACCAGTAACGCCGCCAGTGGAAATAAAGAAATAATCGCGGAGTATTATTTATACGTGAGCTGCCGCGTTGTACAACATTTCCGGCAGCGCGGTAAAACAATGGAGGACGGTTGGAGCTAACGAGAGACCCGAAATAAATGGACTCCTAGCGTTATCGATCGAAATATGTACTATTACGAATTTTCCAATGAAAGATCGTCAAATGAGGATTAAATATATTTATTAAACTCTAAGTAGAGTCTCACCTCTGTAAGCCCGATCGATATAGCTGACTTAAAATTCAGCTTGTGCTTCGCGATGAATGAAGATTTTAAATGGCTGGCGGCTCATCTCTTGAAAGCGAAATAACTGTCGTGAGAGTGGCGGGGCCAGAAGAAAGAAATTGCGCACTTGTACCGTTATGAATCGCTCTCAATGTAAGCTATTCGGATGTGCACATTTATGTATGCAACTAACAACGCAGGTGAACACTACGTGCAATATAACCGGTGACCAAAATAGAGTATCATGGATCCGCTCTAATTGCTTCCTCGTTTATTATTCCATTAAGTACTTTAGTCTCACCACTCCGTACAACAGTGTCAAGTTATGTACGACGTGAATTATTCAGTGGGGGAATGTAGCTTTAATGACCATATATGCGCAGATTTACTCAAACTTCATTGTTGCCACTATTCGTAACGAGCGAAATATGCCATTTCGTTGTATCCATAACAATTTCTTCTTATAATGATTCCATCTCGTGAAATGAACCATTTCGGTCGCTGCATTAAACCACAATCCTTTTGTTACGTGCGAATCACTATTGGCGATTACCGGTCTGTGCTTCGTCCCTTTCTTTACGATTTAGCGCGCAATTCGTGAAAGACTTCTGGATTCTCTACGTTTAAGAAGAGGCATTTAAAGATGTCGTTATAAAAATTTGAATAGTATTCACAGGCTCTCTTGCAGTCCGGTGAAAAATTCACTTCCAAAAGAACCGGTTGTATTTCTTCGTTCTTCCATTCCAGCATTAGGTCAACTGCGTAAACTGCTCTGCTTTGAGGACTATGCGCTATTCCCTTTGGCGGCTCCGCAGCAATGGCGGCCTCGAAAACATCTCTTAACATTTCAAAAATCTTTGGTTCTGTGGATTCTTTCCATGAGAAATTGGGATATTGCTTTTCCCATTCTTGAATGAAGTCCGCACATTTTATGTGACAAAGCGGAGTACCTTCCGCGTAATTCATTACTGTAAAATGTTGTTCGTAAACGTCGAAGTTATTTAATGCGAATTCCTTGTTTGCAAATCTTAGGAAAAAATTTGAATAAGCGTAGACTTTTAATGGTTTTATGGATTTTAGTAGCACGATGTATCTAACATCGAATTTGACTTTGCCTACGTCTGATCTTGTATACAGGACTGGATTAGATATATATTTTTGAACAATCTTTGGTCCTGTGCTAGGTAATCTTAATATGTAAAATAAGTTATTAGTAACATGGGTGTCTAATCCTCTTGCTAAATTCCATGGTTTACATATCCAATGATTCTCCAAACCTTTGGATTCTCTTTGTTGGTAATAAGAGACAAATTTTACTAGCTCCGTAACTAAATTAAATGTTGTTGGCACCCAAGATGGATATGTTTCTAATGTTTCTGTATCGTACTGTCTGTCCATTGCTTTTCTTCTGCATATAATGGACAGCAAATCTTTTATTGTCAGGACATTCTCAAATGGAAATTGGTTTATAAAAACATGAGGGGAATTAATACTCAGTTCATTGTAATCTTTGAAATGGCGTGTCAACCACAGAATATCCGCGTCCTGTGCGTTATTGACTATTTCAAATTCAGAATCTGTAAGATATTCATTAACGAATACATACTGTGAAAATACTTTTAGTTTTACTCCGGGTGGACGATGATAACTTTCTACGTCTATTACCTCAGGTAAGGTTTCTCTGATATGACCTGCTAAAAAATAGCTTTCATCTGGTTCGGTTCGAACGAAACTCTCTTCGATGAAAGAACTGTCTTTCCATGGTAGAAGTAGAGCTCTTCTCTTCTCAGGATCATTTGTTTGACCTTCTACAAAGTCCCTGGTAACTTCTTCTTCGTATTTTATGTCTTTTATAGGAAATAAAAGGGTATATGTAACTCCTTCTGGTATATAGAAGAAAGGTATTGCTCTAAAGTTTGGTTCATCACTGTGATTTATTGCCGAACCCAATTCATCCATGATATACCAAATTGGCATTCGGTCCTCTATTGTTGCAGCATTTCCTAAGCTGAACGACTGATTATATCTCCACATTTCAAAAAGTACAAATTCCATTTTCTCATCTTCAGCCCTGTCACTGTCAAAACCCATTAGATTACACATACGTTCTAAGAGTCCTGGAACTTGAGACAAATGTTGCCTTGCATTATTCGCATCATAGGTCCAAGCATGATCCACCAAATAAATATTATTTGGATCTTGAGCAGAAATTCCATTTTCTGCTGAGACTAGCAGTGTCCATATAGGATCTGTTGGATTTCTTTCAGAATCTTCATAGTCAATTCGTGCGAGTTGAAAAATAAGACCAGAATCAAAAATCTGGCCACTTAATTTCTTAAATAATGTCTCCCAAAATATTTTGGGAACTCCTGATGAGTGAAGCTGCGGTTGATGAATTTGTAGGAATTGATGATAAAGTCCAATACCATCCATGCTGTACAATTATTTTCTGTAATAATAAGATAAGATTCCTCGATATCGTTTTAAGCATTCAACGTATCAAATGCAAAGCGAAATCAAATCAGAATAAATATAAAAGAATTCTTTATCATGCACAATTTTATAAAAAAACAAATGACACATACAGTAGCTTTATTTTGTTAAAAGGCAATACAAAGACATGATATTCGTGCTAAAATTCATACCTCAGAATTAATTAATTACAATTAAATTTTAATCATCAGATTGTATTCGCTCAATACCTTAGGTTAACTTAAATCCAACCGAACACGTGCATTAAACTTTATATCAGATTCATACGGTCTTTAAACGTCAAGTGAGAAGCACCATTTGGCGTTTATAAAGGCCCTATCACATTCTTCAAAATACGTTCGAGCAGCAAGATCCGACCAATGGTACAACGCATTCATAGGAATTTATGCTGTGTACCATTATTTCTTGAAAGTCCTTTCTGGCAGATTATTGGTTAGCTCTAAAAGAAAGTTTACGCAATGTCCAACCATAGATTCAGCATCAATACTATATTTTAGTATATGTATAAATTTATAGTAGAAATCAGGAATAGTATCCCAGGCACATAAATACTTTAGAACGACAGACTTATTGAGACTCGATTTGACTTAACTGCGCAATTAATATATTAAAAAATAAAGTTGTGTTGGACAAATTGGACATAAGCTTTAAAAGAAATCAAGGTTTTTTCAAAATAACAATTGAGGAAAACTTAAAAATTGCCTAAACACACTTAAATCGATCTAATAAATAAGAAAATAAATATTTTTCCGCATTTGTATTAGTAATTTTAACAATTAATTAAATGTAAGCTGAGAAGGTAATCATCTTTTACCGGATATTGATTCACTTGTTAGTCACAATGGTCGCCTGAAGTCTTCCTATTGCCGCCTGTGTCGACACGAAGCCGGGTTGAAATAATTATCAGGTATGTTTTAATGTTAGTTATTTACAAGAGATTCTTCATAAGTTACACCAAGGTAAACAAATTGATTTTCAAAATTATTTTGATTGTAGTATTATCAGGATTTGTAAATCTATTATTAGCTATTTCTTTATGAGAAAGTAATATACTTCAATGAGTCTAGATCGCGCGCTATAGAACTACACGTGGGGATTTAATGTGAATAGTAATTTCAAACTGTTCCTTAATATATAAAATAATATATTCAATACAGATAATTAAAATTTTTACGTGCAGTTACTTTAAAAAACAGGATTGATAGACATATTTTTCTGATATATATGATGACATAGGTGTGAGCAAATTTTGAATAGAATTTTTTTTCTTTTATAGTTTTTCAGAATACGTTCCGTTAAAACCGTAAGAATGACCAAGGTGAAATCCAGTACGCAAAAAGAGCCTAGTACGCCGAAGGGAAATATCAAAAGTATTAAAGAACCAGCTATTAGTAAAAACAAAACGCCAAAATTCAAGAATACACCTACGGGCAAAGTAGCTCTAATCAATGGCTCTACTCCTAAAGGTGATGGAAAGAAGAATTCATCAAAGATATCTGCACAAAATGGCAAAGGGCAGAGTCCTCAAAATAAACAAAACAATTCCAATGGTAAGCAGAAATCACCAAAGAATAAGAAGAAACTGTCTGTACAAGCACAGAAATCACCTGGTGACAAACAGAATATTAAGAAAAGTGATTTAAGTCTTGAAAGTGAAAATGATTCTGATTCTGATATCAATGAGGGAATTACCATCAAGGAAGAAGTTAGTGGTATTGAAGACCATGATGACAGCGATGAAGAAGATGATGATGAAGATAAACCTGGACTGACTGATATTCTTGGAGATAGTTTAGCTAATGAATCAGATGAAGATGATGATGATTTTGATGAGGATGAGAATGACGATACGTTAGATACAAAACATAAAGGAGTGAAAATGTTTAAGGGATTGAAAACACAACAGATTGGAGAGACAGTTGAGAGCGATAAGGATGACGAAGAGGACAATGATGATGACGAAGATGATGATGATGATGATGACGAAGATGATGATGATGATGACGAAGATGATGATGATGATGACGACGACGAGGAAGAAGAGGTAGAGTCGGGTCCAGGACTCAAGGTATTGTTAGGAAATAGTCTTGCTGATGATGATGATGATGACGACTTTGATGAAAATGATGAGGATGATGATGATGAAGACATTACTGATGAAGATGAGGAAGAAGAAGAAGAAGCTGCTTCCCCAGCTAAGAAACAAAAACAATCTCCTGCAATTACAAAAAAGAAGGTATCAGAGGATAGCATTGATGATAACGACGATGATGAGGATGAGGATGAGGCTGAAGGTGAAGGTGAAGATGGGGATGTTGATACGCCTCGGCTAACAAAAGAAGAAGTAGAGGAACGTAACAAAAGAAGTATATATATTGGCAATGTTCCAAAAGATGTAACAACAGATGAAATTAAAAAAGTTTTTAGTAAATATGGACCAATCGAAACTATTCGCATCAGAGGTGCTATACCAGAAAATCCAAAAATGTCACTTAAAGGAGCTGCCATAACAAAGAAAATTCATCCAAAAGTTACTACTGTTCACATGTTTATAGTGTTTAAGTCAGAAGAAAGTGTACAGAAGGCTTTGGAAATGAATGGAAAACAATTGAACGGCAATTATTTGAGGGTAGATGTATGCAGAACAGTCAAAGATCTTTTATATGATACAAAAAAGGCTGTATTCATAGGGAATCTACCATTTGGTAAGTCTTAAAATGATAATGCACATAATGTTGTGAAATATTAATGCTAAAAGTAAATTATCAACTATGTGTGATTTCAATGTTTGTTTCAGATGCTAACGATAATATGATATGGACGCACTTTGCGGACTGTGGCAAAATTACCTCTGTGCGTGTTGTAAAGGACAACAAAACCGGTGTTGGTCGTGGTTTTGGTTACATTAATTTTGAGACTCCTGACGACGTAACCCTTGCTTTGAAATTAGACGGTTCAAAAATGGGAAACCGTGAAATCAGAGTAAAATTGTATGAGAAAAGGGCACCCAACAAGAACTGGCAAAATAAAGGAGGCAAAAGACAGTTTCAGGGTAAAAGACAATATGGTGGATCTCCTAAGAAATTTAAAAATGATTCAGGCGACAGTAATCAGTTTAGCCCAAATGACCGACGTAAAGCAGGAAAACGGTCTCAGGGCGAACAACAAAGACAAAACACTGAGGGAGGAAGTCCTCGTGGAAAAGGCCGTGCTTCATTTCAGGGACAAAGAAGTGACGTAAAAAAAGTGTCGCAAAGTGGAAAATTTGAGAAGAAGAAGAAGATCATGGCTGCCAAGTTAACATCCAAACCGAAAAAGCCAATGGCGAATTAATTTTAGCAAGGGTATCTGTTATGTAACCTTTCATATGTTCACCTTCTCTTATTTGTTATATCATTATGAGCCTTCTATGTACTCTTTATCTCACAGCGATTGAAAGTATAACGTAATTTTATTTGTATCATTTCCATTAAAAATCTTTACATATGTGTCTGCAGTAAGTGTGAATGCTTTGATGGAATGTATATAAATGTTTCAGTGAGTGGATGATATGCGACATGTATTTTTCAAATACAAATTTTAGAAGTCAAGAACACCTCTTTTCTTTTCTTTAATGTACATATAATACCTAAATGTTCTCACTTTGTGCCAAACTTGTTATCTTATTATGCAATTGCACAGGAAATTGCTTTACATTATTAAATGCGCATTCCTTACAAAATCGTTGAGTATAAAAAATGCTACATCCTAAACATACAGATTTGTTACATACACTACAGTCACCACCAAGAACCAAAACTTCTCCTCTGTTTGGTAAACTAAAAGGGTCTTTCATTATATAACAGTTTTCGGAATAACATATCTGCTTTGAGAAGGGAGGTTGCAATCCCTTATAATCAAAATGTTCATTTAAACAACAGAAAAAACACTTGAAAATTCCACCAGGATCCTTTTTTTCATCTGCTACTGTAGTGCTTGAAGAATTCTGATTCTTGGAACCACCACGTGTGTCTTGTGACGTACTAGCCTCCTTGTCCATCCTAAAGGATAAATAAAAATTTCGAAAATAAAAATATAATTCAAATTTCGATTTTATACAATAATTTATTATTACAAGCATACAACAGAAATTACTAAATTTTCTATTGACATCTATGATACAAAATCACAGTGCATTCTATTACGAATTGAATTTACAAGGTTTCTTAACTATCCGCTGAGATCTTTTCGTTACGGAGTTCTCGTGCCCACCAAAGTGGCCTTACAACTTTCAAGGTAACGTCTGAAATTGTGAGAGTTTTGGCATTTCGAGATTCTGCTATTCGTATCAATCCTAAACCAAATGTCTTCTCCCTTCCTCTGAACTTTCCAACAACTCTGCCAGTTTCATCATAAATTTTCTCATCATATTCCAAAGTTTTACTTGGAATTTGATCAAATATTAAAGGCATTAGACGCTTTCGAACAACACCTGTATGATGTGTTCTAGCTGTCAGCTCCTGACCAATATAACATCCCTTATGGAAACTTATGCCATGTAAATAGTCACAATTGATTTCCAGAGGAAATGGTTTGCCTGGAGGTAAGTCATCTATACCTTCTCCTATACCTAGTTTATATCGAAAAGCTTTATAGTTCATAAGCATCTCATTATTGGTTGCAACAGGTCCCAAGTGTTTGATAATTTCATCTTTGCTTACATTTGATTCTGTTAATATTCTCAAACCTAAATCAAATAGTCTTGGATCTTCGTATAGTCTAATATTATCGATCTGTTTACTTGATCTTTTGTTCAATGTACCACATGGAAGTATTCGGTCCTCCAATTGTGGTTTACCATATTCACTTATATTGTTTTTATCAGTCGGATTTAAACAGGAATCAAATGCAACCCATATTTTCATAGTATCTTCAAGAGAATCTATATCTACTTTTCGTCGTACTTTAAACATCTTCAAATGCTTTTGTAGCTGGCTTACAATTCGTGAGTCACATTCAATATAATAAACTTCATTTTCTTCTCCTCTATATATGATCGAATCATACATAACTCTACCTTTTATATTTAGAAAGAGAGAGTACATGTTTGCAGCCCCTTCTTCAAAATGTCGCATATCATTTGTGATCAATCCTTGTAGAAACTCTGAGACTTCAGAGCCTGCTACTCTTACTAAACTTCGATTCTCAAGACATTCCAATACTCGTGAAGTTGATTGCATAGAATTATATCTCACTGCATTAGCATGATACCAATGAATTCCAATAACATTGGTTCGTACAAGTGAATTCCTCAACAGACGGAGTACGTTTATACTAAATTTATTCATAATTTTCGTGTCAAACCTTTTTTTTACTATTTATGTATTTATCATTATTCCATTGTTCACATTATATATTCGATGACATTAGACGTGTGCAACATGAGTGACTTAACATCCAACTAAAATAATGTTGATATTAATCTTATAACCTCTCTCTCTCCACAGTTTATGAGAAAATCAACGTTAAAATATATATTTAACAAATTAGGCTTACATTCTTCTTGTTATTATCTTCACCAAATCGTAATAGCAATCTTATACGTCAATAAATAATTTCACGTACTCATATCAACAATAATATATAAATCTTTAAAGCATATCTCTAGCCATTCACAAGAACGACTCACCCAGTATATACAGATATGTGTCTACTTACCTTCGGTAGATGCACTCTTCTCATCCAACAAGTTACCGATTGATGTAAATAAAAGCAGAAAAGTCAGTACCTAATGCACTCTATACCAAATATTTCAAAACAACTAAGGGACAATGCCTCATATGTATATGTAATAATTGGCCAACAATATTATATTGTACAACTTGACTAAGAGAGTAGCATGACCCAAGTATTCAACATCTTTACGACTCAAATCACAAGGGTCCCAATTGTAACATACATACAAGCACTCCTAAAGCATTGCTACACGTTCTAAACCAGTAGACGATTAAAAATCTCTTAATACCGACCACATAGCTCTCAATAAGGCTAAGAAAACATAGTACCTCTGCTCGTAATCAAATAGTCAGCACCTACCAACAGAATTTCGTTCTCCACATAATCCAAGAAACGTAGACGAAGAACAGCCGGACATAGAATAGACAAGCGATATTCCTTATAAGGAATTGAAGCAACTTTTCGCAAGACATCAGCAAACCACTCGGGAAAGTCTGGTGAATCGGAGTCCGGGAACGAGTGCCGCTACCAGATGAGTTGAAGAAGGTGGTCAGGATGCTGAGGTGAAGGACAGAAAGTTATCTCATGCGGACGAGTTAGCGAAGTAGTGCCTGTGCGATGCTTGCCTGCCGACAAGGAGTAAACGGGACAAGAGAGAAGACTGTGCGCGCGCATTCCGAGGCCGAACGAGCGCGCGTTGCTTGTAAATGGTTGTGTTCTCTGAGAAGAGTCCGTGAGCCAGTGAACGAGTCAGTACTACTAGTGACTACAGTGTCTGGTGGGCCGACGGTCCGAGCGCTTCGGTCGTGTTACGTGCTCCGTACTTTCTGACGTTCAGCAGAGTTGAGATCGGGACCCGCGGTTTGCTCGTGTTCCACCGCGAGATAAGGCACGGCTACTCTTGCGATAGCACGAGGAGCCTCCTGGTGTATGTTACGCGACGTTAGTTCGAAACTCCTCGAGAGTTGAGCTGCGCGCGTGCACGCTCTGTATTTCGGAGACGATTGAGAACTATGATTTCTCTAGACTGAAATTGGAACGAGAGGTTCGAAACGTTGTGCTTGATAGTGTGTTGCATTTAAAAGAGGAAGCTTGGAGACTGTTATAAAGTTACTGAAAAATTAATTGTCAAGATGTATTCAGACGGGCACGAAGTAGACGGCAGCTGGGTGCTGCGCGTTTTCGTGACGGATCTTCAGGTCGAGAGAAGTCTTCGTGTCAAAGGAGAACTTCATATTGGAGGTGTCATGCTTCGTCTTGTTGAAGATCTCGGTAAGAATATTTTATTTATTGTATTGGTATATTGAATCTGGTGAAGACGGTGCACTTGTACCATATTATGAATGTTCTATAGGAAACTGAAAAATAGGTAATTTTATATTTTAGAATCTTGTTTCGAGGATATGTCTACACTATTTATTTTTTTAAATATTTGTCTATACGGTTCTTTCATTTGAATGAATTTGGTAAACTGCGTGGGTTGCTTATGATGCAGCAACAAGTTGCGGGATCCGAACGTAGTAGGAAGGCAGGAGGTAAGATCGGTGCGCTTGGAGCTGGTGTAGCGCTCGAGAGTGGAAAAACTGGATGCCCGAACTAGTTTTGCCATGATGTGCGACTCCTTTATGCTAAGGAACTCTCCTCCCTTCCTTCCTGCGACACGTGAAACGATCCAATGCAAGAGTCTCACGCAGTTAAACCTCGTTTGTGCTTACTCCAAAACCAATTTCATCATCGACATACAGACTAAGAGTGCAATTAGTTAAGCATCCGGTACGCCCTCGTATTCTCTTTAAAAGAAACCAAGAAAAAGTCACCGGCAAGATAAATTGATAGGACGAATAAAGTCGAGGCGATCGAGTCAGTTTGTTGAATTAGCCAATTTCAATTAATTGAGCCTGCAAGTCCCTTCGTTCCGTAGCGTGTACCAACTAGCAAGACTGACGCTAACGGTTCGGGTTTAAAAGTTCTACAGAGAGTTTCGAAAACAAAAGAAAAATCTTGTGGCATGCATTCCAGATGCGAGGCGGGAGAATTTAAAACAGGATACGAACAGCCGATGCGACGGCCTTTCAGCTGTCTTTAAAAGGATCCAAAATTGGAGCAATTATCGCATGAATTGGTCATGAAATATGAATTACGTAGACTTTACGATCGTGTATACCCGGAGAAAATTCGTGGCGCGAAAGCCCGCACGAGCTCGCCGAGTCAGTCCGTAGTGCGGTTCTATTCTCGGCAATTGCGATAATAGTTTAAAATTAAACCTCAGCCATGCGTCCATACGTGCCGCGTAACCGGCTCGCTGTCACAGTGTGTATCCTCCAACATTTCAAGCTCGCCTTTTTATTTTGCTTGTAGGTACGGCATCGACACGGTTATTTGTATATCTACGTCCGTGTTATGTATGCCCCGGGGTCGGCGTCTATTACCTATTAGTATATTTTCGGCGGTGCGCCGAAAAAGATATTCCTTTTCCTTGCTCAAGCTCATGGACGCTCGCCAGCCATAGGTTTATTTTAGCAGCGTGCCTCATCTATTTGACTTTCCAACTATGTATGGTGTTTTAAGGCGCTTGGCATTCTCTATGGAGAGCCGCCCGCCATTCCCCACGAAAACACCCACCCGCTTTTACTCGCTCCAAGACACCACGTACATTCCTAACCGCTTGAAATCCTCAGAACGTGACCGCACAACGTACCTCTTCGTTCCTGAACACATATATACGGTTCTTTGATTTTTTTATTTCTCCATTCTTTTGTATATACGTATATAACTTTTTTTACATATCACTTTCTCAACTGCCATGCAAACCTGCATACAAGTACCAGTGGTATTTTCGACAAATCCAGGCAACCTCGTTTCATATAATTACGCAAACGAAAGTGAATCTATAAATGCTGAAACCTGGAGACATTCACTCGTGTAGGCGGCTCAACGATATTTTACAGCGACAAATCCAGAGACAGGATCGCGCGACAAACCTCCTTTCGTTCTCGCTGGAGGAGGCTTTCCTGGTGAAAGGGCTTCCTCTCGTAGGTATATCGCATGCGATCATCCACGATAAGACCGTAATCCTTGCATCTGTAATGTGACGCGTGTTTAACTAGTCAATAATAACAGTAATATACTTGGCAACGATCGTTTCATAGAAACGTAATGACTTTCCCTTTTCGATAATTTCATGCCGTCCACTCGAATTTACTATGGGTAGTTTCACTCTGACGTCGTCTTCGAAGAGCATCTCTTTTAGCAGTGTGTACGGAGCGGAAGGCTTCTCTTCTTCAGCCAAATGATACGAGTTTAAAGATGAGATTTAATTTAACGCTTGATGCTGGCATTGTAGAGAGCGGATTTGTTGTCGTGAATTCCATTAGGTTTTCTATTCGAAATGTCAAAGAGAGTGAGAGAGATGGAAGATACTGAAGAGCAAGAATATCGAGACAGGTATAGTATCTGGCAGTATCTTTTGTGGGGTGGTCCCTTTGGGTTCTGACCTGACAGGTTACCTATACACAGGTGTCCCACAGTTCCTTCTGGCAGACTGTTCAGCCAATGATAAAAATTTATGTAAATGCACGTCTTGGAGCTGTAAGGGAAACACGAGGGTGGTATTTTAAGAATTGAATGTTGCCGAGAAGCGCCGGGAAATCTTGATGCAATTGGAAAATTACGTTGCCAAGAAGGAAATGACGGGGGATGCATTTATGATAGTTTCGATGCCACGTTGCACTCAGAGGAAACTCTGGACCGGACGCAACAGCTTATAAACGATACGCTTAGGCCCAATATAAATGCATTATTGTCTGAATTACTGTACAGTTGCGCGGCTAGGGCAAGCTCGCATTGTATGGTAATAAGTCCAGTGCGTCGTGTTAAAGTAACATTTATATTTATTAGGAAAAGTTGAAGCCTTGAATTGTATTTAGGATAAATGCCAAGTGCTAATTCAAGTAGTAAATTTTAATTTAATCAAATTCGGAGAATTCGCACTCAATTCTCCAAATGACCATCGCTGTTTATTTATCGTGAAATAAATTGTGAAATTTTGAATTCCGGCCATTTCTATTTACTCGCACTCGTTTGTCGCAACGTCTACTTTGTTTGTCAATATCGTGGACGTTACGCAAGAAAACAAGGATATTCGTATTGCCGTGTTCCTGAGCGTATACGATACTTTTGTTATATAACGTGACGATATAACTCGCGAAATTTTCAGTGATTCTCAAATACTCACTTTATCGGATTAACGAGGTATTTTGTTTTTTGAGTGTAGCTCCTTTATTTAATGTACATAATTAAGCTGCGCTGATGTACCTAAGAAGTATGTATCACCAGGAGCAACCTGGTCTCATGTACCGTACGTCAGCAACTGGATGACAAGACCACATTCTTCTTACGTTACTTCTGCGAAATTCAGAAGACTCTTCGGCTTCACCAGCACGACCAGATCTCCGCCCATTCGATTCTCTTCACCTACTGGCTACCATTCCTGCTGTAAACTTAACTTGTTCAAATTTACCTGGAACCCTTCGTTACCCCATGGGAGCAAACAACCATTAACCCTCCCGAACTGAGAAAACACGGTTGCTGCGAAGAGGTGTTGTAGAAGGAATTCTTTTTTTTTTTTTTTCAAAAACTTCTAAACTTCGAACAATTCTCGAAAAACTTTAAAGTCCTTGGCTCAGTGAAAAGTGACGTGACCTGCGGCGCAGGTGGCAATGTTTATAGACGGTTACGACACTAATAACCTGCATGTCTACTTGGAATTTTGCAAGGAGGTGGACGAGGACGCAGCTGAACTGCGTGGGTAGTGTCGGCTATGCGATCCGCGATTTTTGTGCATTTGCGAATGATAATTACGAGGACGAACCCAGCGCTGCCTTACGAGCCACTTAACTTGAATTATCTACTCGGCTTACGTGGCGTCGGATTACTGGACGGTAATTTTATACCTTGAGGCTTAGGTACGTAGAGGTACCTACGCGCAGAGGTACACAAGGTACTTGACAGTGGCCTTGTCACAAAATTATCTCAATGTGATCGTTTGATACTATTGATGAAAATTGGTCCAGCGCTGCTATTCTCTTCACGACCGTGTTGAAAGTTCAAAATAATTTGATGTCTGAGATGATGATATAAAAAAAATTAGTATTTCGTATCTTAGCTCACTTTACGCTCACTGAGGAATTAAAAGCATTTATTGTAGTTCACTTCGTAGGCCCGTTTTACCATTTCAAGACAAGGTCGCTCTTACGGTACTTCGTACGCGTCTAGTGTTTCTTTTAACCCGAAGGACCGTAACCGTCATCGGGACCGCAAATTCCGAACCGTGAGGAAATACCGTTACCCATTTCCATATCAATGGATTGTGCTTTTCTCGCGGACGCGTTGACAATCACGAGAACCGTGTACTTGGGACGCTAAAGGAAAACAGGGGAAAGTACGGACGGTTCAGTTTTGGAACATCATAAATCTCATTAGCACGGGATACCCAGCAGAGATGATACCGCTTGCACAGCCTGGTCCTTTCCGAGAAAGGACTTAAGAAGATTAACCATTGCTCAGGACCTATGGGTTTGACAAAATCATTCATGGACGGTAAATATTTTTTTTTGACAGCTGTCAAAAAAATGGAACTTTTTCCACACTGGCATTTAAAGTGTGCTGTGAATTTCTACGTTACCGAGAATCACGTGCTCGCTCATATGCATATTTACATTGTATAAACTGTTAAGCATTGTTAACGTCTATTAGATTCCTGCTTGAGGAGATAATAATCCGAATGGATCCCTAGATGGTTATCAACCGTGCTAATTTGAGGGTGCTAACTGCTAACTGTCGCACGTGCCTGCGATAAATATCTTAATCTATCCTGTGACGGCTATTGTGAAAATAGTAAAATTACGGTAATCACGTGACAACCGTAAAAATTGCATTATTCACGTACATTGAGGATATGTTGCCCTTTTTTTGTGATTATTTTTTTCAGTCTTCTTGGGATTCTCCAGTCGATCTCATTTGTGACGAATTTTTCGTGTTTACGAGTGAGTCACTACATTGCGCTGTCTTGTTCGCTGATGCATTTTGCCCCCGTGTTGAATTACACGGCGATTGTACACGTACGTAGCACTGCAAAAATACGCGATAAACGCTACGTTCGAGCGAATAATTTCCAGAGCACACGTCACTTTTTAGCGTTTCACAGTCTGGCGACTGCACTCAGCGGGATTTGTAATTAGACGTGAATCATCCTCGAGAAACGTGCTAAACGAGTGGGAAAAATAAAAAGATTAAAAGAAACTAAGCAGCGAAAAGAGTCGAAAACGCGTACTCTCGAAATCTATGGGAAATTCTTTCGCTTACATTCACCTTTGAAAGACCCTGTACCCGAAAGCTTCAAGTATCGAACAATTCTGTTTGTTTCCTCGTACAGTGACCGTTGGACCACCCTCCGGTTAGGGGTAGAAATTTTCCAAGACAATAGAAGTGCCATTCACCGTTCTGATAAAGAACTTGGCAGTGCCTGAAATCCTCTCAAAAGCCCATTGAGGGAAAAGTAAAAACGCAAACATCATTCGCACAAAAGACAATACAAAATTCGCAAATAAAATTTTTCGAATGGTTTTACGTACAGCAGGGCCATAAGAACTTTATCCAATTGGCGAACTTCCATCTTACACGCGTACTGACTCTGACAAAAAATGTTGAACCGGGTCTTCTGAGTCATCGTACAGCTGTTGATTCACCAGTGTTTGCCATGGTCCGAAATATGAGGAAACACGTAAACCTTAGACGCTTAGACACGTCCTCGCATACATTTGTTTCCTTACCGTGCGAGAAAGAGAGATAGAGAATGTGACAATAATCTGACTACCTTCACGTAACAGATAAGATACCCTAAACCAATGTACACAGGCGCCAGAGGAAGAGGTGACTCGAAAAACTCAATGGGCCTGACACAAATACGAGACTCCAGACTGTAACATCACTTTGACTATCTCTTCATTAATACATCCTCAAGCTATTTCGTAAATCGGTATCAGTACTCGTCATGACACCAAATGCCGTCCTAATAAAATACTGTGGTTTCACGGTCTGTCGATTTTTATTTCTTTATTTTTTTTTTTTCATCTCCCTACTTTCATTTAATCAATCACCAAGGCTAAGCTAATAGAATGTACATATATTCTATATAGCTCATGCACGTATATTTTAGGTTATGCACGACCTTTGTCAGGGTCATAAATAAAATTACGTCACGCACGAACAATCCACTCGTTTTATTTTCTAAAAACAATGTACATGTTGACTTCAGCGGTAAGTGTCGCCATGTTGAAACGATCTACGGGTTATGTGCCCCAGACATTACGTGGCTAGGAATGAAAAGCATCCCGTGATACTAGCGATACATTATTCAATCTCGGAGTGTTATCGCGACGAGAGCGTGATATGTGGCAGGAGTACGCGCCGCCACGATTAATCAAAGACACAGGGCTTATACGACGAGCGACAATAATGATATTTATGGGAGCGAGAGAGCTTTGAAATACGTCGGTGAGCTCACTACCTACTTCTGAAGATCACGCGTCCAATTATTCCTCAGGCTCATGAAAACTTCCAGGGAACCTTGACAGAGTGACTTCATTATGAGTTCTATAATTACGAAGGACGGACCTTATATGTCCACTGTGATACACACGAGATTCTTGTACCATGTTCGATGATTTCCAGTTAAAATTTCTACGAAGGGACGCTACCAGCGATTCTTCGTGACCGAACACTTGAGCCACTGTAGACGCGCTGTGCATTTTCTTACGGATATCGCGAAAGTCTTTTATGTTACTGGCGTAGGTACTCTTGGTATGTATATACACGTCACAGTCACTAGAGCAGGAGTTACGGTTAATTATGGTACGCTCGATTAATTATGGCGCTATTAAGTCAAGGCATTTCGTTTCCCAAAGATAAATTCGAAGATGGCGTCTGTCGAGTTTCGTAACGAGAATACTTTTACGATTCGACGAACGTACCAATTCGTCATATTCAACCGATTTGAATATCAATCCGCGAAATACGAATAGGTCCGATTCGCTATTGGAATTTGAGTCTGGCTGATAACTTGTAGGAAGCCGGTATTATACTGCACCGACGAATGGCCTGGATACAAGGCGACCCTGTTTGTTGCGCGTTATGGACTACGTTACTGATCTTACTCTTTCTCTCTCTCTCCCCCCCCCCTCTCTCTCCATCTTTTACGTTCCTTATACTCTCCGTCCTTCGGCGTCTTTTTCCACCCACGCATTCCTCGCGCGCCGAACACGCGTACGGGTATTTCATTCAGTTTATCTAAGCGGACCACGAGCGTCAGGAATATATGCAAAATGGTATACGTACACAACGTGGACATCCATTTCTTCCAAAGAAATGAAAATACCAATTCTATTCCTGGATTCGTTGAGCGATAACATCCATCAAAAACAAAACAGCTGTTCAAAGAACCGTAACCTCAAAGCGCCCTGGGCGTCTCTACTTCTAACGCGAGAATTCACAGCTCGATCGTCCAACGGAGAGGCGTCGTCGTTCCGGTTTCAGATTAGTTAGAATTAAATATCACGGAGTATACGTTCCCACTGCAAGTAATATCGTTGTCTAACGAGAGATTAGCTGGAATAACTTTTTTTTAATCGTACCAAGCCTCATTTCAGCACGTAGACACTGTAAAAGTCATTCGAACGCAAAGTTGATTTTCCTTTGATTAATGACAAAATTACAAGAACTCTCGGAGACACTTTCTTTACAGTTGCGGAAATACGTTGACTTTTCGTTTCCACGCGTCTCGTTACGTTCGACGAAACATAAACTGTCAGATTTGCTTGGATGATCAGACACCAGCATTTACGTACAGGAAGAGCCTGGTAGTTCGTAATGCACTTGGCATTCCTAAGAGGTACACAAGGATGACGGAAAGGAAGGAACTCTGACTAAAGATACAGTCAAGATGGATTCCCGAGGAGTTATCTAGCCTTCTCAACCGGCCCCTTATCTTCTCTATTTTGACTTTTTGAACAGCGCCGTTTTTACAGGCCCGAGTACCCAAGGCCCATATTCTAACTCTAAGCACTCGTGCGTGACACTGCGGGCCCTCTTTTAGCCATTCGTGCCTGACAGTTCACCGAGTTCATTTTTACGTAGCATCCGAACTACCATTCCTTCTCACTGTCTCTGCCTCGAGATTCTAACATCCGAGTAGCTTTATGACAGCTCTGACTCTATCGCTAGATAAACTACCTAGATAGACTGGATCTCACCGAGGGGATCCGACTTCGAAGGCACCCAGAGGATTCTTAGCTCCCTTCATAATCCCAGATCTACTTCCTAGAATTTTTCATCGACCCTCAACCACCATCCCTACACGTATACTACACTCACATGCATACGAACCTAATCTCTCTCCGACTCGAAATCAAGAGCGATGTAAATTAGCAGGACCAGCGGTAGCAGTTGATCTGACACAGGTGCGCGTGTCGTTCCTTCACCTTCATCAAGATCCTTCAGGTCACCTTTATTACGTCTAGCGTGATTAAACGTAATGGACGTTCGTTCAAGCGTGCGAACACGTTACATTAATTTTATCTCTATACGTCATTCTCCGTTCAGAGAGATTTAAATGGCTGATGACGGAAATTTGAAATTATTATATATATACACACACACATAACAGCAGTACCAGTACAGCATAGGTACTATGAAATCGAATACGCTATATATTTTTCTCAAGATCTTTCCCACGATCGAGGTGAACAAAAATGTGAAATCTTTAGCGTGGGCAGATCACGGGCTCTTGGCAGTCGCAACTTGTGCTCCGATGGCAAACGGCGGATCCGTCTTGACAGAGTAACGACTCCATCTATATAAGGCGAGCTTTCTCTGTCCCAAGTTGCTACACGAATCCATAAGGTTTCAGGAACATTTCGAATGTCTCCAGGAGCAGAGAGACTTGCTGTACACCTATACATCTATACGGGCATGGACAGCGCGAAAATTCTATGCAAGTATATTACGTGGGCGCCCACTTCAGGAGTCGTCACACCGTTAACGACGAAGATGAGGATAATGATAACGGCGATGATTACGTGCGAAAAGTTGATCGGACGTAGCTACTTGATGTAATGATATAACTGGGTACATCCTATAGTATCTACCGAGCTCTTTGCCACTTTAGAGCGTATATCGTTTTATGTTACTGATTGCTCAAGCTGGATGTGACCTTATTGATTTTTTTTACGCAACCCCAGATATGGCGATCCGATTGGCAGCTCCGACACGACCAAGGTGTTCTCTATCGTCTGTGTTATAACTGATATTTGACACCCGACCAAACATCCTATACATGCGCTCGATCGAATGTAAACCAAAGACGCACGCATGCTACGCGAGAGCTTACATCGATATATGCATATATTTATACACGCGATATATAATGTGCTTTTATATTCCTGACATCGTCTATAAACCTGACATGCGTCCGAGCGCGTAGCATTTCATAACGCAAGTGCGTAATTGATTGGCAACAACGTGGAGCTCCGAATCATTTGAATGGTCTCTCTGTTGGTTGAGAGGGATCTTGGCAGAATCTTCTTGGTAATTGGAGCACGTTATAGATTCGAGCGTTTGATAAATATCAGCTAGTAACAGTGTTCGCGCAGACGAATATCCGATGTAAACGTACGAGGGAGAGTTTGATGAAGGAATGACTGTCTAGTTGATAATTTCTAAATGGTAAACACCTTTATGCTAATTATTACCAACCCACTCGAGACACGTTCAATACGCATAGATGTAGGTACAATAAGCAATTCGACGGATCAAACGATAGGTAGAGTTACACCTCTGCAACGGTAGCTGGATTAGTATCATGTCCGACGTTCGAGATGATGATGATGACTTGATGATTCACGTACAGATATATTACTTCTAACGTCAATATCTAGCCGCGCTACCTTGCTTTTATTGGTGCACGCAGCTGTGCGCACCTATCGCGTGAGCTCTGTCGACATCCGCTGGAACATTTATTATCATTACCAAAATTATCCTCGGAGCAAGATGGCGTCTTGGTGAAAGTCTCGAAGTCAATGGCGTAAACTCTTCGGCGAACTGAACTTTCCTGCTCCGTGGACTTCTGACTCGTGGTCATTGATTCGGCTTTTCAATGTTGAAACGGGATATGATTAATGTGACGATGGTGGAGAGAATTCGCTCATGCATCTTTGACATACGTATGTATGTCCACAGCATATATCTTGTGGCGGTCGCACGCTCAGCGCTCAGCCAGATGACAAATAAAACCTGCAGAAACAATGGTACATTGTGTTCCCTGGTAGGAATATAGAGACTGCGTACGCATGGCATCCGTTTCTGATCTCATGTATGAATACGTACGTGACTGTATGTCATCATGGTAGTGGGAGTACACGCCTCCCGTAGTCTCTGAGTCGCGGTTGATGCCGAGTTTAAACATAGCTTCTGACGTCATCGAAGACCCCTCTGCCTGGCCAGTCTCCCTCCTTAAACGCGAGATCTTCGATTTGGTCTCGGGATCTTCGATTCCTCTCGAAGCCAAAACAAACGATTGAATGTTACTTTGAAATATTTTTTTATAAATTACGTCCTCGTCACACTTACTCGTGCCGATTGTTTCTCTGGAATTTTTGTGGATTACCTTATCTTCATTATTTCGTAACAGTAAGTTTATAGTAGACTGAAAATATGGTATTGACCATTTTAACATAGCGAATGGCAAGCGTAACTCAGCCAATTGTTTTACTGGAGTTTCACGCAGGCGTAATGTCACCGGTATATGGTGACGTTGCCGAGCGCCGACTGCGTTGATTCCCCTGGCCGTGTTTGCAGATTCGCGAAAAATAAGCGTTCACAGCCTTCACCTTCAGGTTCTTGCCTACCGTTCGCCAAAGAAGGAGCGGCTTGACTTTTTAGTCTCGGGTGATTCACGCCATCACGTTCAAACCAATGTTCCATAGTTCCCCTTTCCGCGTAATGGTGACTAGAGTGAAAATTTGCAAGACAACTAGCTCCGGTAGGTGGAAAGTAAACGATGGGTAACTGACCTTTCCCAGGAAAGAACTGACTGTCTTGAGGATTCTCAGTCGCCGACAACAAGTGACATGCATACCGCATGCCGCATACTATAAGTGCTATTACGCGGAGCGCTTATTGTCTCTTAAGACAATAACCATGGGTTAAACAGTGGCGTCCATTAGACTGTCTCAATTAATTCGCACGGGGACGCAAAAAGGGTAAATTCCGGCAGACGAGCGTACGAAAACACGAGTCACAATGCAATCGCAAAATTCATCCGTATTATTCGACTAGGCGTGTCTCGTGTATTATATATTAATAAAGCCAACTCGCACGTGACATTCTTCGCGTGGCCTTGCGGGATTCTGCTCCATAGATGGATAAGAATACAGTCGAGGTACGCGCACCTTGATCATTACTGATATTATGGACCAGCAGCACCTTGCGACATCCATTCCTCAAATAGCTGGACTTTATCGTTAACTCTCCATGTTTATCTCCTCAGTCCACGAATATGTACTTGGGTGCATGTGCGCATCAGCACTGCAAGCGAATCTCGCGATTCTCTTAAGTACGCGAAATAAGTCACACAATGAACGAGGTCGAGTCCGTGACACGAATCTAGCTGTTCTTTTAAATTTGTTTATCTCATAATCCAATGCAGCCCAGTGGTTACCCTTATGCATTTGTTTCACTTTATCCTTTCGGCCTATTGACCTCATCTTCATGCGTGACCTTGATGAGGACTGGTCGATATGAAATTAAGAAGATTCACGTTACAGGTTACAGTGGCGCAACACGCGAAGCCAGTCTTATTTTATTTTCTATCAAGGCAATAGAATTCTACCGAGTCCTCTCGCAATTCCATCGAGTGCAAAATCGTGTATCGATACTCGTTTTTGGTATAGTGACTGTACGCATTCGTGAGGAGGATGCATGTTACATTCCTAGAGCTCTGGCCGAGTGCCCAGATGCTAGATTCAAGTGCATACCTCCAAGTGCAATCGTTAATTGCATCTTTTTATTCGTTGGACAATCCAAGCGATTCGTTTAGGAGAGACTGTTTCTTGTAGCAGTACAATTCATTGTATGTACATACTTCAGTGCACATTACGTATACTCTTATATCGCTCTGGGGATTTTCAAAAATTTCAACACTCATTTACACAACTGTCTACTTGGACATATTCTTAGTCGTATACGAAGAAAAACATTCCAAGTAACATATAAGACTTTCGAGCCTTCCTTCTTTGGAGATGCATTCGTACAAAAGAACGTTTAATCAGACCGACGGATACTTATCAGCTTATGCTAATATTATTTCACGTTATTATCTACGCAGAAACCGCTTCTGGTTATCTTATCGAATTTCGCAGGAATATCACTGGCCGTACCGGTTCCTTTTTCACTTATAATTCAATTAGTTATATACACAGTGCTCTATGCGCTAAACACTCTTCTATCACATTCTAAACAGTGATCTAGACATATTATTGACTCCGGTCTTCACTTCCGAGAACATAACGTATTCTCATTGTGCGATCTTGACAATAGCGAGAATGATGCTGGAGGTCCATAACGTCACGATTACTTAGAATCCTATAGGATTGACTATGTAAGATCATCAACAGGATCTACCTACATCAATGTATTAATGCGTGGGCGAATCAGGCTGCCTGGCTCCATTCACTTCGACGCCTTCGTGTCCATTCATGGTGTTTAGTATTTACTATGCCGAACCCGCGTAGCGCGGATCATCGTTATCTTAACTGACGCAACACGAAAGCCCTTTGCCTGTTTCGAGGATCCGGTAGCGCAATGGAATTTCGAAAAGTCGCGAAGCAAAGGTGTTCGGCTGAGAATTAATGCGATAAAGGCGGATCACGCAATGCACCAATGGCTCTGGTAATTAGCGTGATTTACATTGCGTAAAAGTTTTACACGATAAATTACGATTTTACCAACCCACGTTGCCACCGCTCTACAGTCCCACCGCGAGGAGAAACGGCCTTTATCCGACTTACTGATTATTATAATTTTCTTATTTAGACCCACGTATTACTTACGTATACGTATAATGCGAACCGTGGAATGGCCTGCATTCGTTTATGATTTAGTATGCGAGATACGCTGATACCGATTGGAGCTGGTTCGCCTACGTGACACAAGCGCGGTTCACTATTGGTAAAACTTCTAAACGATAAATAAGATACGTCTTGTGAAATCGTGTTACCGCCATTTTCTAACCGTCTGCGACCTCTGACACTGATATGCTTTATGTATTGGACGATTTTGTTCGAAGGTGTACGCGGCACGCCAATGGACACGTGCATTCGATGAAATGTCTAAGTCTCAAGGTTTTCACGAAATCATAGATTTTGGTTTTGTCGCTCGTTTTATTGCGACAAAAAAGAAGGATGAAGCGTATAAATAACGTTTAATCCGATCACTTTGCCAGTTTCAACGATATCGCAGATACGCGTGTCACTCTTGCAAGTAGCAAAGTGCAAAGTTACTCAAGTAGGGATGACTGGCAGACCCGTGCAAGAAGCGCGTGGCACGATGAAAGGAGTCATTCATATGTCAAAGAATTTACCGCGCATAAGAATTGTAACAAGATCGTTAAATTGGTCGATAGTGATTTATCAATTCACGGTCGTCAAGTCGGCACTACTGTTTCTGCCGATCAAAGAAATTATCAGTATAAAAAGTTGGATGGGAGTCTATTGACGGTATTTATAATAAATCCTATCTGTTCTTAGCTGTATATATGTATATATATAACTTTGGAGCAGATATCGATCCCACAGTCTCGAGACCTCGAAAAAACTACAGAGTGCCTGTCTGCACGCACTTTCCTTGGCATCCTGCCGCATCATTTTACGTTATTAACTAGATACATTCCGGTCATCCTTTGTTCGATTCTCGTAAACCGCATAGATGGATTTGCACGACGGACAGAGGAAGCGGGTTGGATAAAATAGTGGTAATGATGTCACCGGAAGCACATGATATTCGCAAATATGGCGAAGGGGGTATGTATGTACATGCGTCGCGATAAAACGTCCGGAATCTTTTCTCGTGACTGTTCATATACGTATAGACTCACACAAGCAGAGCGTGATATCAGAGACTCGCGGTTCTTCCCTTAACCTCGTGAATCTTTCCACACGACGGCCATTTCTCGTGAGCTTCCAGAGATTGCGTGCTGCAGTATCCCGCGAAACAGGATGCAGAGAAGATCTCGTATCTTGAGTATATGACTCGAACGGGAATATAAAACCCTCGAGGAAGCTTTGTAAAGAATTATGATAACACATCTGCGACTAGTACTCTGTGGACCTAACAGGCATTAAGGATTTTACAAAACTTTTGTCCGAGCTCGAGTGAGTTTTAAAACGTCTCGTAAAGCCTCAGTAATAGTCTGCTATACGGGGTTTTCATTTTGACAGCAGACATTTTTACAAGCAGGTCTTTATGGCGAGAGCCACTATTGCGAATATTCGTGGCGATACCGGTATGCGTATTTATGATAACTCCTCAGAACGTGGGTGGTGGTAAACGAGACGTCCTGAGGAATATTGTTAAATTAAATTGAATCCTCGAGTTATTTTTTCTCATTCCTTTCAAGACTTTCCAGACGCCTTCTGACTAATCTATTAACGCCACCCTTGACGCACTTGGATATCATGACTAACGCGCGTCTATTATGAGACTTGCAAATCGTATCCAACGATACGACTAATTTCGTTTACCCGGAAGGTATGGACGAGACCTTTATTTACATTTTGTCTGGTAAGGAGGATTATTTTTGCACGCGAGATTCACCCCTGCATTTATTCCACGAGGACGACAACCCCATTTCGTATACATGTCTATTCGACCAAGAGCACCATGTATATATCTACCTCGTGAGGGAAAGGGAAGGAGAATCGTGTTCTCGGATATCTATCTTACGTCTCTACAGATTGGAACTATATAGGGGTGGAGATCAGCAGTTCCTTTCGGCCAATGGAATTCCGCTGGTCTAGACACAATGCGCCAAACAAATTGTAGTGAGCTGGATCAGCGAAAGCGTAATAAAAAAAAAGGATTCACTACTTGGCTATCAGCGCCAGATCAGAGAGTCGAAAAGTTTTGGAACTTAAGGGTGTCCAGGGAAGTAATTGGTTTTGAGCAGTTTATACACAAAGTTAGTACACCCAATAGGGAGTCTTATATCGATCCTTTTTACAATCCCGGTAAGAGCTCATCTCGTTTATTGTTCTCGTAGATGCTTCTTGGAGTATAACGAAGGAGGCCTTAAAAACGTTTACGATTCTTCGACGAAGAATGTCGTACGTTACGTTGCGATTGCGGGTCGTTCTTATGGCAGGATGCTGCGGTTTCCTGCAAAATTTAACACCGCATCCTACTTCTGCTATATTTTCGTGATATGTCCTAGAACTAAAAACATCGGGCCTTTTGGACTGACTTGCGGAAATTCGATTCCATGTTTTATGGCATAATGCAAATATGCACGGCGCCAGCTTTCTACCCTCGCGGTTACGCACACCGGTCTTAAGATCGATGGGGAAATCGAGGATCTTCCGGAATCTTCCCTTCGCCGAAAGTTCCTCCTTGGTCTCTTATCAATTTCCCTCAATAAATTACAACTCCATTACACAGCATAGAGCCAACTTCTGAATCGTCTACACTTACTCAACTCGGATAGCACAGTCCGATTCGGCACGCGTATCGCAAGGATACTTCGACCCAAGCACAGTGCTTGCATACAAAACTATTGTAAAGTGTCATTCCAGGCATCGTCATCCGTTCATTCACGATGGCGCCAGACGTCATAGAGTACCGATCCGCGTCAGCTAATCAAAAAGTCCAATGGCATCGTTCACGGAATAAAATTCAGCAGCGCGCTGCTGTTTTATTTAACCTGTAACTTTTATTCAGTCCATTTATACTCATGTCATACCGAACGTTCAGACTGACAGATCGGTAATTAATGCTACTGAGCCGGGAAAGAGTCGAAAATAACTACAGACATCGTTAACCTCTTTTTTACGTCTACATTTATTATTAATTTTTTTATTTTCAAAGAAAATGTGAGTTCCTATTCGTGAAATTACAGAGAAAACTTACACCTCGTAAATTCAACGCCCCGGAAGCTTCCAGCAGTCGTGCCTCATTACTAGGTGCATTTCCCGTGGAGCGACTAATTGCTGACTCCTTCTCTCCACTACGCCGTGTATATTCTCCCCTCTCCATTTCTACTACCGGCTCCAACTTACAATTGGACTTTACATCAGTCTCTCTGGTATTTCTCTCGTTTCATTCTCATTCGCCAGTGAAAATGAGTGATTCGCAAGCGATAGACCGTGAGCGTCCAGCTTGCACACGCCTCATCGTCAGCTTACTCGAACCAGCCAAGGGTGAAATCGATTTCGTTATAATCCTCTGTCCACCGTTCAACCCCGTCTTTCGAGTTGATTCGGTGTCGGCTTACAGAAATCAAGCGGGTCGGTCATGGAAATATAGCTCGCATAACGATCCTACAAATTGAATAATTTTAACTGTTGCTTTCCGTCCAATGAATATTTAGACGGTCTATAACTGATGTCTACCTATCAATTAGTATAGTACAATACGACATTATATTATTTTATTTTTGCTTGCTATAGACGAAAATCTTTCGAAAATAAGATTTCTGTATTTTTAGACGCGTCTTAAGGAAAATAGAATTTGTTATTCCCCGTAGTATCTCTTGGCACACGATTGCTAAATATATGTATATATAAGTCTTCGCAATCATCGTCGATGTAAGCTATATGTCACAATTTTTTTCTCCTGCGATTTCATATGGTTTTAGATGTCACATATCGCTCAGCAAGCTATACCATTTTACGCATATGCGGATGATTCGATGAGGATAGCATTTATTAATTGTATCCAATGTTCTTAAAGATTCACATGTATTACAACCCTCGATGACTATTTTGCTTATCTCAGTGACACCTCATAATGCAATTCCTACGGATTACGTTTAATGAACACGAAAGGATTGCCAAATGCAAAGAGCGGAAAGTCCAATAATACCTCTGGGATTTCCAGGCCGTCCCATCTTGAGTTCTATAAATATTATTCCGACCTACTTCCACCGAGAAGGGAACGAGAAGTCGCCATAAAACAAATTTATCCTCTGACGTTACTCTCCATAGGTCCTATTTCTCAGTCAGCGTTTGTACAAGGTTTCTAATTATATGTTCTCAATCAATTAAAAAGAAAAGGGAAACAAGGTTCATCCTGTATAAATCCGTTAATCGTAACACCCCTATTCTGACTGATCGCCCACGTATTGAAATTTGCCGCTTATGGTATAATCGTCCACGAGAGTCAAAAGGCATTTTTGACATCTTACGAATATTACGATGCAATTAACGGAATGGTATTTTTGTAGCGCTACCATGAAGGCTGACCTTTGCGACAAGTAATTTCCATAACTCGTTGAGCCTCGAGAAAGAGGCTGTCAAGTATAGTAAGGAAGTGAAGAAAAAGAATACATGGAAGCCTCGGTTATGATGTCATCACTAGGTGGGTTATCGCCACGAAGATTACTCTTGAGCCGCGACAAACTGGGTCACCCTTTTACGTCCTGCCATGAAACCTACCCTAATTGGTGAGAAAATAATAGGGTCAGCCTGTCAAGGCCTTGCGTACCCAATAACAAGAGACGAAAGAGCCATCCCCCATTTCCGTGTGCCCAATGTCGTATATACTAAAAGCGTTAAAGCCAACCGCCTTTGAAAGCGATCTTGCCCAGCACGATCGAAAGGCATCGAAACCAAGAGACACGCACTAATAAAATAAAGATGAGTATATTATTCACCAAGGGACAGATTCTTGATTTCGCCTCGACTAAACTTAACGAACCATTCCATGGAAATCCATTCTAATTCTCCGCCATGAACTCGGCACGCAAAACTTTATCATGACAAAAGCTCTATACGGTATGAGAAGGGACGTTGTCAGCCAGAAATTTGGCCTTGACGCAAGAAGCATCGCGATATTACAATTCAACACGTATGATGAATTGCCATTCCGATATTCAAGACTCATCCCCTACGATGTGGCTGTTCCACCAGGAAATGCATTAATCTCATAATAATGGATCTCTGGAAGCGCAGTGGTGGATCCTGACAACAGTCTCTATCCTGAGTGGCGAAGCCAATTTTGTGCAAGCTATATCGTCTAGCTCTGATTGGCCAAGCCGTTCCGAGGTCGTTGTTCCGACTTCTATTGTGCACTCTTCCCAACTCTCTGTGTACAGGTACACCCGTACTCGGCCGACCATCTCCATAAGTATTCCACCATAGCTGGTACCTACTCGCGCATTGGCACCTAGACACGAAGAACGTAACCCCGTACGTATAATGTATCCAGGACTGGTAGAAACGTATAAAGTAGCTTGTACATAGCCGTTGCCGGGATCGCGTAGCATGGTTTTCTATTTACCACGAAGACTCCTGTTCGTCACTTCTTTTTTATGTATGTATATACATACCGCGTTTCACCGTGTGAGTCCCGTAATACTCGGAGGATTATGTAAAGGCACTTCCTGTAACCTTTCATCACAATGGTGGTCGGGTGTGGGCGATGCCGAGTACCCGAGTCCGACTCGAATACTCGTTTCACTGGTGTGCCGCTATCGAGAGTCATCGAACACAACGGAGCGTGCCCGTGGAACAGACGCGAATACAGCCACTGGCATAGGGGCTTTTCTGTACGACGTACATCGTACATAGGAGGATCCTGAGGGTCTGTTGCTTGGTAAATGACGCGAGGAAAAACGATCTTCAATATTGCAGAGGGAGACAAGACAGAAGAGTCGCTGCTCGTTTCCAGACAAGGCAGTTTTAACGCTAGGAGAAATCAGTGCGGAGGATCTTTAACGTTACACGAGGTTCAGATCGTAAATCAGACGTCAATTAGAAATGATTTAAAAGAATGAATTAATATCTAGCGTTTAATTGAACTGTCGGGACCCGTATGGACGGTCAATTGCTACCGATTCTAATTCATTAGACACACCCGCATAAGTCGCTCTATGAAAGAGGAGCGAAATCAATATCCACGCTGAGTTATATTTTATTATTTCGAAATTTAAGGCATCGCTGCTGTTGTGCTGCTGCTTTCGAAATTTCCATTTATCATCTCGCTCTCTGAGACTACAGTGCTATCGCACTCTGTTCCTTGTGGTGTCGTCAAAATAAATATACGAGAATTACGACTCGACACCAGTCACGCTGTCGCTCTCAGCTGACTTTAATGGAAATCCAACGTGATCTCGTAAAACGAGTGTTTTGCTAATCTGATAACAACGCGATAATGGTCTTATCTAATCTGCTTGGTACCGCAGTACCTATTTTCAAAAGACTATATCGATTTCGTGCAGATGACTGCCCAATGACATATTGCGATTCTTTGATGTTTAGAGGATTTTAAAAATATTTTTTTAACCTTATCACTCCAGCCTAACCTTACTCCCACGATGGCCCAGTACATTGCTATGTGGTACTACCTATTGATCTGCTGCTAGATACCAGATATCGGACTCAGGGAGTGTTTTGACCTGACCTGATTTTCGCACAGTTTATACTAACACTTGGTAAATCTCATAATAGGTGCTTTTACACCGATTGGAATAACGCAACGATGGTTTTTCATTATTTTTATCAGTTTGCTCGCAAATTTATCCAGATCAGTCAGCTCTGATTAGACAAATATACGGAATAGCAGAATCAGGCTACTTCTACTATCAGAGCTTTTTATGCGAGGAAATATTACTAAGCGAGGAAAAGTAAGTTCCGGTCGAACAGAACTTTCCCGACGCGTCGCAACGTTTGCAACGGAAACAGTTACGGCCTTGAAGCGCTAATTAAATTCATCATACATATTCATTCATTCACTATGAGGATGTCCATACAGACATCCCCGACATCAGAGAATACGATTCGTCGTCTACAGACCTTGTGCAATAAGTTGGACTTAAAACGTAGCGAAATTATCGTCTTTTTATTTCGCACCTTTCAAGCTTGTAAACCGGTAAGTAGAAAGGTCAGGAAATGTAAAGGTAACGTCGCAAGGGAAAAGGGCGGATCCCAAAGCAATGAATTGCGTCCTCGTGCAAGCTGCAAAATGCGGAGGTCTACTCTAACGAGGTCAATGATAAAGCATATGGTAAAACTGCGGAGTACGAGCCAGTGCAAAGATAGAAGATACGTACGCGCATGAATTCATGTACGCGCGTACGCGTAAACGCCCCCCAGGAACACTTGATAATGATAATGGCTCACGGAAGGTTTCAGCCGTTTTCTCGTAATTTCAAAGCGGTCCAAATCGTGAAAAAAGTAAATTAAAACGAATTCCACTGACTGAAAATATTGTTTTTTTATCAAGATAAATGCGAACCATAAAGTGAAAACGAATCGCCTCACTCCGTTCTGGTATCTTTATCTCCCTCTAATTATCTTAATCTCAACGAGATCTCCAATAATTTCTCAATATATCGTATAAAGAACATTGAAAAATTTTATTCATTCCCGTTGGAAATTATATTTGACTTATCGTTCGTCTCTTCTTCTCCGTTTAACATTCTTACGTCTGTCTGTATCAGAGAACGTCGCATGGTATTAAATTACACGCGTCGCCACTGGTCGTTGTTAGGGGATACAGACGGATTAAGCTTAGTTGAAGGCGTTTGGCATGAGTCAGTGCTTATTTTAGAACAATTAAGGGCCACCAGGCGAGAACGACGCATTTCAACGTACCAGAGGAGTTTGAATTGATTCCGATGATAAAAGAATGCGTCAATAATACTGTCATCAGCGTCTTCTTGGCTGAGCGATCATTTTTCATCGGGATTATCGCAGTTGCACGGTTGCTCGAACACCTACGATAAAATCGAAACGAGTGCCGGAGGCAGTAAGCGCGCTATGTTAAATAGGCCGTGCAACAGGTCTCTTCTCAATTTTGCGTATAGAAAAGCACCAACCGCAAGCGTACATGGCGGTAACCGTTACACGAATTACTGGCCGACTCGTGGAAAGACGTAATTCAGTCCCAACACTTTGATGGAGAGTTGAGAGTAATTATCGCGATTAATCGCATGCATGGAAACAACAAGGCGCAAGGATACATGCATAGGTGTACTTACGAGCAGAGACAGAGTGTACATAAAATATTCAACCCTTAGCTCATTAGGCTCTATTCATTTGAGTATGCCGTGGCTCAAAGGCATTAGCTCCTATGTCAGCAAACACCATAATCGTTAGCCGTCGTGCGGGTTTACAGAAACTAGTACGCAAATTCGAAGAGATGAGGACGCCAACGACGCGTAAGTCGAGCTTAATTATGCGAAAGCTCAAAGGACGGGGTTTGCATCGTGGTAGACACGTGCTAATCTGGTTAGCTGCTTCCGGTCGATATGATCCGAGCGTAGACGTTGGAACCGTTGTCTTTATGAAGGAACTAAGTTAGGGTTGCCTTACACAGCCACCCTTGCCAAGGTGAGGGTAGCTCCGTTAGAAAGGGAGTTGGCAGCTAGGAGTTTGACAACAGCCAGAGCGTGCAGCCCCTGTTCCCTTGTTGACAGAACTAGCACGTGTCCTTATGGTCCTCTTTGAATGGCCCACATTTCTTTACTCTACGTATAATAATAACCATCGAGGCCTTGCGTATCTGCATGCGTGCACGCGCACGACCCTCCCCCCCCTCCCCGCCCCTCTACCAAGAACCCCTTCGCACTCGCTCTGGAACCCATGAGAAATCTACCTACCCCCCGCTACGTTTTTGTTGAGTATTGTCAAATCCTCGTCCATATAATAGCCATGTACGTACAACCCTTCCATTATATTACATTATAATATTATTGCGGCTTCCTGCTTGATCACCCCTGGTCTAATGCGCAGATCTAAAACCCATGTCGCTTTTCTCTCATTGTTCTCTCATTAACGCGAACCCTCGACTTACCCCTATCGGCATAGAATTTAGCGCATAAATCAAAGACTGCATGACAGGTCGTCAATCTATTGTCGCTATAAGTATAGATATATGCTTTGTTAGGTACAGACTCTGGAAATGCAACGCGCATTTACATTGGACGGGCAAGGCTGTACGCGTATGCGCGCATTGCTGTGCAACAAACGACGATAATAAATATCATCCTCACTGGTACTCCCGTGTGTATTCGATTGCGAGGTACTCGGTGCGTGTCACGCGAACCGTAAACGTGCCCTACTTCCGTCGCGCTGCTAGAATCGTTTGGTAGCTTCGTTATCGCGTTATTACCACATGCGTTCCCTTTCGTACGTAATAACGTAGCAGTTGTATATATGGGAGCGCGAAGGTTTGAAATTATTCTTGGCAACAGTAGCAAAGAGGAAACGTGTCCACGGTACGGTCACGCTACTCCTTAGTGAATGAAACCGTGACCGTGTTTTCGGTTGGCGATAAATTCCACATTAAGATTAAGCCGAAGGTACTAAAGTCGACGAGCGCTATACGTGCGCACAGTTCCTCTTAGATGCCTTCGTTAACGAAGATACGGATAATAGCATGTTTAGATTCTCAGCTCGCTCACAGCAGACCGAGACTTAGGTACTGTAGGTGCAGCCTACCGATCGTGACCGGAAAATTCCTGGGTCGCCTTACACTGCGCAGAGCCAGGACCGAAAATAGCATCGTTTCTCAAAATAAAAGGACCAGGAAATAAGTGGTTCGGTTCCGTCATCGGTGACTTCCTGCACCACCGTCTACGCCATTCGTGACTTCAGCTCCCTTAAGCTTACAAAACCACTTCACCCTAGGTACCCACTCACTCGTCTTTCTTACCACTCGTGCTGCTACGTCTCTCTACGTACGTGTCTCATGGTGCGTATGAGGTACGCCGTAGCCAAGGGGTATAAATAGAGTCCCGATGCAAATATTGCGGTCGTTGCCACCGCGCCAGGCCTCGAAACTAAAAGGCCCAACGTGGTGCAGTTCAGTCCCTATACTTGGTATATTCTCGGACGGAGACAGGAAGTTTCGCGAGTGCCTTGAGACATGCGAAGCGTACTTAGAGTTCTCGGAGGCGGTGAGGGAAAGAGGGGAGGCTTGATACACCGACATCAGAGGATGACGCCCTGAACGGTAAAGCAGGATGGCAAACTTCCGGGTCGCAAGAACTCGCAGGGTGGTATATACTGTATTGCATTAGTGTGTCACCAGGCCACTCCTAATAACTCGCCATGACTCTTTGTTATTCAAAGAACATTTTCTATCGAAGGTTCGACGGGTTGAGCTCGTTTCCGTTCTGCATTCGAAGTGACCCGTTCTTGTTACGCTTTCAAGTCGCTCGAGTTCCTTGTACGCACCCTGAGAAGGGTAAATCAGATTTTCTTATATCCCATGGTGGATGCCGGGGATCGACGGATTGGCTTTTTTTCAGTGTTATTTCCATTTTATAAATCGGTATTTTTCTTCTTGTGTCCCTGAGCATATTTGTCTCTAATATCGGGTTTATCATTATCTTAATATGAAAGTCGTTAGGCAGTTTAAAGTCCATTTTTTTTCGCCAACCATCAGAGCGCAGATCCGCATTGCAAGCGGCGATTTAAGCCGGATAAAGTTCGAACCTCGTCAGCGAAACGGGATAACTTCACGTCTGGCCCTAAAGCCAGGCTATATTTATAGGTCGCAGCTGCACAATGCACTTGGTGCCTCGCGAGAACGCAACGTCAAAGAGCGAGTAAAGGACAGAGAATCCAGAGGAACTATGGCCCTTGTTACTCGTCCTCTGTTACCAACGTACACGCACGTGCGCCGCCTCACTGCTCGTAATAACATAACGGTGCGTTAAAATGCGATACGCACAACCGCATGGGAATCCTTCTTCGAAGATGGATATAGTGAGAGGGCACCGTAGTAGGTCTTTATTTCACGGTTCCATTGGCACCACTTTAAAATTCGATAACCTCAACCCTTAGACGAGGTAGACGCTTATTTATGGAATACAGAAAACACATGTAAGTGCGTGTCACGTCTATCCACGAGTACGTTGAGTGCTAGGAGGCACGCACCGGTCCCGAGAATCCCCATAAACGAGAGGCATTGATAAATGTTTATGCGTACCCCCCACCCCCCACCCCCATACCTTCTAGCCCGTAAGAATGCTCGAGTGTGCCTTTCGAAGGGTCGTGCCTAATGCACTTCTAAATGCAGCCACTGTGCCCGTCGGATGCGCCAATAATCGCGTTGCATATGCCGACCGCACCATATGCCCCGGCTAATGGAAGGCTAAATGGCAGCCATTTTCGCCTGGGAGTGAATTCGAACTTACCACCGGGTTTTCTGGGTAAATCGTTAAATTGACCGCGCCAAAAGTAAGGCTGCCCGGGTCAAGGCAGCTGTGACAATTCGGATGAGGTCTGTATGGCTTGCTAGCATGTAGCGAGTATACGAACTACTCAATTTCTACTGGGAGCAATATTTCCTTAGGAAGTCGAAGGATTTTTGTCTGAGTGAATGAACTGCTTTTTTCGTCTGAGTGAAGACGAGTGGATGAAACCCTTGAGCTACCCGACACCCTTGTTGAGTTGTAAGGGTTGTCTCTTGGGTCTTAGGAGTGTCGCTCGCGAAGAGGATGAACACAATGAAACGTGGTGCGAACACAGAAGTATTTTGTGTTATATGCCTATGTTACGCATATGTATGCCGAAGGGTGAACGTGCTATCCTTAGATTCTCGTCTTTCAAATTGTCCTCGACGGCTATGTAACAAGCGTTCGGAAGTTCCCTGCTATTCTCCATCATTTTTTTCTTTCTCTCCTTATGGGCGTACCTTACCTTTGAAGACGCGATCTCATTCCCGTCTCTTGAATTACTCTCCGACGTGTAATTTGTGAACTTGCTAAGATCACGGCGAACCGGACGCTTCTTGCCCATTCGTACGTAAATCTGTGAGACGGGCAAACAGATGTGACCACGAAATCCGACAAATCCTAGCGCACATGTCCCGGATGTCTCTCTGCGGCTAGAATAACATTCTTACGCGGCGACGAGACGGTTTAAGAATCCTCAAGGAATGGTCCATGATGCCGAGGAAAATCAACCTTGGTATAAACGAGCCCGTATTTTTCCTGCTGGCGGGATACATCACTTCGAGAGAAACTTTTCTCGCCATCATTAGGGATTGACATTCCTGGCGTCTGCGGGACCCTCTTTTTAACCAAGTAATAAAATTAGGGGACGCGCCCTCACGGCACTCTTCGAACGACATCGATTCCCTCCTGTCATTCTCTTCCCTCCATAAGTTTCCCTCTGGTAGACTTCTAGTGCAGTTGAAAAAAAAACACGAGTCTCCCGGATGCTTTGTTACTCTTCTTGAACGCTTCTTTGTCTTGTTAATTGAAACCTTCTAAGTGCACCACCCTCAAAAATATCCAAGTCTCACCGCTATGACTAACCGCCATCGTCGTCTGTGCCTAACCTTCAATTTTTTTTTCCAGATATCGCCATGGACTGGTCAGATCATGCCTTGTGGTGGCCAACGCGAAATCAGTGGCTGACCAGGACAAGAAGCACTTTGGATCAGTATGGAGTTGCAGCCGATGCGTTACTCCACTTCACTCCGATGCATAAGACTCTGCGGGTACAACTTCCAGATATGAGGTGTCTAGATTGCAGGGTAGATTTCTCCGTCAAGACTTTCAATGCCGTCATCAACCTCTGCAAGGAAATAGGTGAGTCCATGCGGTTCATGCTCCTCGTGAATGAAATAATTAATTTAATTATGCAACCTTGAGCAACGCGTGGAAGTCGTATTGTACACGTGCAGCAGCGACCTTGCATTTGAATTAAAGCGAGTCTGCACGAAGAACGTAGTGACTCTTGGTATCTGACAGAGTACCGCCCACCCCGGGACAGGTGACTTTTGTTTCATAATTATTCGCCATAATGAACGAAACCATAAGCTCCCATGCTGGTCACGCGAAGGTCACTGAGACTGTAAACCTCTAAATTTATCACCGTGAAGCTGGTTCTTTTTTAATCAAGGAAGTACCTGGGGATATGCTAATTGTCCTAACGAGAAAATAGCACATGGGAAGTAGTCAGCTGCTAAAAGATATATATATTTCAAGTGGTACGTCCTTAGATCTTGTATCTTGGTAAAGTTGATATCTAATTGGAGCGACTCGTGAATTCCATAGGGTCTGATATCTCGTCATAATAGTTCACACGTTACGCCTACACAGAACCACCGTAATTTCCTGCTTTAAGTGAAACGCACATGGAGCCAATTGACAATAAAATTTCCCCAGGGTTAAACTATCTCTTGTGTAGTTCTTGTTGTTTAAGAAAAAAACTGTTACATGGTTGGCAATTAGTCTTAGCAACTAATTACGACGTCTGTTCGCTTGTTTGTATGGTCAGAGACGATCCGAGTGGATAATCTCATTGCGTCATGAACGTATATAGAAATGCTCTGCAATCTTTTATATTTATACGAAATACCCTGAGGTCATTCGCTTAGTCGATAATTTGCGAGTGTATAATAGCGGCAGAGTGTTTTGTCAATTTACCAATTTTTACGTATTACACCTCAAATGTATTTCCTCAGGTATAAGGCATCCGGAAGAGCTGTCCTTCTGTAAACCCCTGGAGCCCAATCACCTCAAGTACAATCTAAAGGATCTACCGGCGAAAAAGAAAATTGAGAATCAGAAAAACGGCCACTGGAACGTCCCAGCTGACACAAACACCTTCATCCCAGTAAGCCAGAGTCCCAGAGGCTCAACGGATAGTCTCGATCAAAGTAGTCCGTTTATGTGCGCACCGGTTACTCCTACCAACAGGAACCACAGCACGCCGATCAGCTCTCCTGTTTCCGTGAGTATTACCCATAAAAATAATTACCACGTAGGACGATCGATTATACGAATATATGGGGAAAATAAATCAACAAGCAATTATGACTTCATAGCAACCCGGTACCTGGAAGAAGAACAACAATTCTTCGGGTTTTGGTAGCACAGGATCATTCAATGCTAACAACAGCACGATGAGTCTGGAGGCTCTGAATGGTGGATTAACGGAATCCTTAGCTCAGAGTCCAACAACCGTGTCTCCGGATATCCGTTCAAAGCTGGTCAGGCCAAAGACGCTGGTAGAACGAGCGAGAATGAATGTGGCATGGCTGGACTCTTCACTCTCCATCATGGAACAAGGCATCCGGGAGTATGATACTCTCAGGTTGAAGTTCAAGTTCTACTCGTTCTACGATCTTAACCCAAAGACCGATGCGGTCAGGATCAATATGATTTACGAGCAGGCCAAGTGGCAACTACTAGCCGAAGAGATCGACTGCACTGAAGAAGAGATGCTTATGTTTGCTGCACTTCAGGTATGAGAATCCTCCATGTTGTTTCGCGGGATAATTTTAGTGAACACCGAGAGTACGTAACTCCAGGATTTAAACGTCAAGTCTCCCGAGCTCCCGGAAGCTTCTTTGTGTAAGAATCCACCTAAGTGATAACAGGAGACAATTCCGAAACTCGTATAGCGCATGTTAAAAGAATTAGTTACCGCGAAGCCGATTATTGGACGCACGATCTTCCCTTCGACGTGTACCTAGTCTTTACCTGGATCTAACTACTATGACGTCTGCTGTCCTACTATGTTCGTCCCACACGATGTTTTCGTATGTTATTTCCTACCCACGACCCAACGGGACAAGATCGATAAAAGGAGGTCGCAGACGCAGCAACTCCTAAAAAATATTCTACCTGATGTCATTACATATCATGGACTATTTAACCTCGCAGGTGCAAGTCAACCTTCAAGCCAGCGTGCCACAGCCGAGCTACGACAGTAATGGAGCGTCCTCGCCGGTCGAGGATGATATTGATGCAGCCCTTACAGATCTTCAGGTTACCCTTGAGGGTAGCAATATCAACAATAGTCCAAGTGACATAACACAGGTTCCGGAACTTTGTGATTATCTTCGCTTCCTGAAACCCAAAAGATTCACGCTTAAGGCGTTCAAGCGATACTGGTTCACCTGCCGGGATCTTCAGCTAAGGCTGTACAAGACTAAGGAGGATGCCAACAGTTCAGAAAAACCAGCACACATCATTAGTCTCCGAGGCTGTGAGGTCACTCCTGATGTTCATCTCTCTCAGGGACGTTATGGGATCAGATTGGAAGTACCCAGTGCCGAGGGAATGACAGAAATATGGATCAGATGCGATACGGTAAGTTTTTGAGATAAGAAATTTTTATGATAACAGTTTGAATTGGATATATGTTATTGGTAATCGTCTTCTGTCAGGAACAACAATACGCAAAATGGATGGCTGCCTGCAGATTGGCTGCGAAAGGTCGTACGCTGGCAGATGCATCCTATGAAAGCGAAGTTGACAGTATCATAGCCTTCCTGCAGCTGCAGAGGCCTGCACCTGCTCCTGCCATCAATCCAAATTCTCTTGACATCACGCCCGAGGATTACGTTGCTCCGAGATTTGCTAAGAAGTTCAAGGGCAAGGTATGCTGGTCATGGAAAATGTTTACTTAGTATAATGTATTCGTGTTTCTGAAATTATCACGTAACCTTTGCTTTTACAGTTGGTCCAGAGAATCCTGGAGGCACACGCTAACGTTAAAGATCTTCATTTAGTAGAAGCCAAATTAAATTACATCAAAGCCTGGCAATCTCTACCGGAATATGGAATCTCCTTATTTGTTGTCAGATTCACAGGAAAAAATAAGGATGAACTTCTAGGAATTGCTAATAACAGACTTATGCGTATGGACCTTAACAGTGGAGATCATCTCAAGACCTGGAGGTACAATACCATGAAGGTACGATAAAAAAATGTATTATCTTTTAATTGTCGCATTTCTTTGAAAATCATGTAATACCAACTGTCAAACACTTGCACAGGCATGGAATGTTAATTGGGAAGTGAAGCACATGATGGTTCAATTCGAAGAAGAGAATATAATATTCGAATGCCAATCTGCCGACTGTAAGGTCGTCCATGAATTCATTGGAGGCTATATTTTCCTGTCAATGCGTTCCAAGGAAGTAAACCAGACGCTGAACGAAGAAATGTTCCACAAATTGACTGGTGGCTGGGTTTAGGAAAGTCCCATAGAAAAATCACGTGCCTTTCGACGCATTTGCCTTTATCTGCGTAACGCGCACGCACCGGCTGGAATGCATTTTTGTGAGTCTTTAACAACCAGGGAAAAAGAAACGTGTCTGAAGTGGAGGTTCGTTACTTCAGCGCCTCGCGGAAACTGCCTTGGTGGCTGACAATCGTGGAAATACTTAATGTTAATGATCTTTTAATCGGGCAGTGTTGAAAATTGTGCTTGTACATAGAAAAACAGTACCGTAGAACGCGTCAATCGTAGTCCTCCCACAATATAGATTTTATAATATTTTCATAGATGATGACACACGCAGATCAACGATCTTTTACAAGATTTTTAAATATTTTTAATTGTTTTTATCACCGATTAATGGATTCACGATGAATCCTATTATATCAAAATTGTCGGAAGTAAGAAAGTCTTTTGATAGTCAAGGAAGAAATTAGGAAATTCATTACACATTGTGACACATTATATTTAGCTATATGGATCTAAAACACGCACATGATATCTTATAAGGAGAATTTATCGTGCCTTTATCGTAAGCACGTTTTAATTATAGCAATGCATTGAAGATATCAAAATAAAACTGTGAACTAATACTTTTACAGTTATTCCCAACATCAAATAGAAGCCCATAATTTTAATTAGGTGTTAACTGCTCTTCAGGACTACAAGTTAAGTTCGTCCGGATAAATATATTTTTAACATCACAAAACGGTGCTAGACCGGACGAAATTATCTTCCGTCCGGCGAAGAAACATAAATGATCGTGTAAATTATTTGTTATTTTAATGTAAACTATATATAATAAAAAATATTTACTTGTACCGTTACACACTATCTACACAATATTATATTATTATATATGTATATGTAACCAAAAATTATAGTTTTGTATATTAATAGACGATAGATGTATAATAAACGTAATTATTATTAATGTACATAGGAACATGTACTAATTAATCTTACATCTCCATCATATTTCTTGATATTTCACCACTTTAAAATGCGTATGATTTATGTTATGTATCCAATTAATTTCACTGCAAATTGGGCACATTTGACTATCAAAATTCATATGATTATAGCTAATCTATTAAATAAGAAAGATGTAAGACTACGTTTTCGCCAATAATTATCATTCGTTGTTATCACTTCCCAAGAATGTTCAATCTTTATTTCGACATTATATATTAGCAAAAATTACCATTTGTATACAGATGAATAATTAATATTTTACAAAGTGAAATTCTCGAAAAATATAGAATCTTTGGGATGACTAGATGCGGGTCGCATTCCTTTAACTTTCACATCGACTATCAATGCTTCACATAAAATCATTAGAAAACTTGGATTCATCACTCAACAGTTATCGGTGACTGATTAGATGATTCCTTTCCTGAATTGTCTACGCTTTTCATAGTAGACGGTTGACTAGCATTCTCTATACCTTTAAACGCTGACAAACCTATTCTAGGAATTGTTGGGGGACTTCCGGTGCCTGTTGTTCCCCCTCCGTTTAATCCACCACCACCATTCGTCTATTAAGTTAATATCATAGTAGCGATCAAATCTATGTTAAATGAATCATTATAAAAAGTATAATTACTTGAGGATGTATTGGCGGTGCGGAATGTACCAGTCTACCAACCAGAGATCCACTCTTATCCTTTTTGGTTCTGATCCATTCATGGTTTAGTACCCTGTCTAAGGTGAACCTTAATGTTATGTCTGGTTCCAGAATATGTTTAACTATACTTTTGGCCAAGGTAGAAACTGTGTCCTTTACACGGGATCTGAATACCCAGTTTCTGGACATTTGATTCTTGAGAAGCTTTCGTAAATTCGAGTCATCGAAAGGCATGGATGCGTTAAGCATTATGAAAAGTATAATTCCCAGGGACCAGACGTCTGCTAATTTGGGATTGTAGGGTGTCCCAGATACGACTTCCGGTGCCGCATAAGCTGCCGATCCGCAATACGTATGACTGAGCACTCTTCTGCCGTCATGATCGATGCAATACCTTGCGAAGCCGAAGTCCGCAAGCTTTACATTGAACTTGCGAGAAAGTAAAATGTTTTCGCACTTCAAGTCCCTGTGTGCTATATTCTTTCCATGAAGATAATGAAGACCAGAAGCCATTTGTCGGAACCATAGCTTAGACTGTTGTTCCGGGACAACACCGTTCCTCTTGACAAAATCGAGGAGGTCGCCATTGTCAGCATAACGCATAAATATAAAAACTCTTGGACCGCGCTGAAGGATACTATGTACTTGTATAATATGAGGATTCTCAATCTTTGTCAGTATCTCTAATTCTCTTGGGAAAAATTTATCCAGGAAGTCACGTGGTGCCTTTTCCTTATCAAAGATCTTACAAGCCAATCGCATTTTTTTCGTACTAGGTCCATCCACATATTCAGCAAGGTGGACAGTCGCGTAAGAACCCTACCAGGGGACACTTCAAGGTATTAAAATGTCTTTGCCTTTACACTTAATAAACGAGACACAGGATACTTTTAAATGTGAAGAAAACGAGACTAAATTATAGAACCCGAAGATAAGACAACCTTCAAGGGATGAGACAAGTTCTTACGGTAATGAAATAAAAGGAAGCTATGACAGATGGAAAAAGGAATGAAGGTTAATGCATGGAAATGAATTAGGATGGGGTATAACCTGTCCAATTTTTTTGCCAATCAGATAGCCCCGCTGCTCAAGAGCGTTCACCTCCGAGTTTCGGGGGCTGAGTCGCGTGGCCATGCCAGTGGCTCTTCATTGGAGGATTCCCTGACTCCTGTCGTATGTAATCCTGTCTTTCTTTCTACCTGTCTTCACCAGTACCTGTTCACCTTTATTACTGGCACACTTCTTATTTGGAGAATTATTTGTCACTCTTTTTCAAGCATCGAATACCAGTCACTGTCAGTGCTTTGATAAAGTCCAAAATTGACATCAGTTTTAACCGGGAAAAATTGGTCGACCCGCTCTGTCATTGGAGTTGTTGCAACACTAAAATTTTGGGCCTTGAGTCCAGCTCGTACCTAAGATTAATAGATACGGGAAAAGATCTGTGTTTCATTAAATCGCAGCCATTATATAAAACAACGAACAATTGACCAGCGTTCGTTACAAAGATTCTTTGTTCACCTCTTTTGAAAACCGAGTACACAAGACGCACCTACCTAACGCACCATGTTCGGACACTTTTATAAAACATCTAGATGTTCACTAGGAGTTGTCGTATTACCAGGGAGGCCCCACTCCGGAACTTGGGATACGTTGCGTGTTTAAAGAAAATTTGGATAGGACGAAGGAAAAGAGGCAAGTTTGCGATTTGACAGGGCACTAGGAAATTTTATGGACCGTGGAAAACTCGTTTTCGGTTGCCGGGGCCACGAGCCCACGCGAACAACCCTCATTTATTCGTTTTCGACTGTCATCCTTAATTGTCATTCTTCATAGTATAGAACTCGGAAATAGCTCCTTTCAGCCCTCAACATCAATTGTATTTATTTTATCAACTCCAGAAGCATAAATTATAGGTTTATTGAAAACATATTCAATTAGTTTGACATTACATTTATTTATTTTTAACAATTACGATAATTTTATAAATTATAATATAACTGTTAACTTACATATTTAACAGAAAATGAATAATAAGCAGTCTCGTAAGTTATGAATTAATTTGGTTTTATTATCTCTGGAGAAAATAAATGGTGTCAAACATAAACTAATCAAGGATTAATAATGTTTGATAATTTTTGTATAAAACTTCGATCCTATATATTAGGATAATAAAAGAAAGAGTATTAATGAAGGAAGAGATGATGCGATTATCACTTTTAAGTCTTAATCTACATAGAAAATTCTAGCTGCAATATCATCAACTATCCAATTTATACCCTCCACCAAGTTTTCTGCTGTCACCGCAGAACATTTATAAATTTGCCAATGATGAGTTTTGATGTTTGGTAACTCTAAAACTTCAGCAATATCAGGAGCTGAAAGGGCACCAGGTAGATCTTGCTTATTAGCAAGTACAAGAAGGCTAGCACCTTCCAATCTTTCTTCCTGTAAAAGCTTGTGCAATTCTGCTTTGCAATCTTCAAGCCGTCTCCTATCTGCACTATCCACTACCCAAATCAAGCCATCTGTACACTCAAAATAATTTCTCCAATAGGAACGCAGGGACTTCTGACCACCTACATCCCAAATATTTAACTTGTATCCCCTATGTTCCAATGTCTTGATGTTAAAACCAAGTGTAGGCGAAATGGTATCAATTGGCTCTCCATTGATTCTTTTCAAAACAGTGGTTTTCCCTGCATTGTCCAAGCCACTGAAATATCATTAAAATAAGTGCCCACACAATCATAAACTTCAAACCAAATTTAAAACAGTACAATTATTACAATTCCTAACCCAGATACAAAGATTAGACAAAACAGCTTGAAAGTATAAAAAATTATATGAATACCTACAGCATAAGAATCCGCATTTCCTTTTCCTTCTGCTTCAACTTCTTTAAAACAGTTAACAGACCCATCTCTTGTTAATGCAATACAACAATAACCATATATATTTACGAAATTTATTTACAAAGCCGTATCGAGAATGTTGAGAGGTTAGACGTTTGACAGAAAAGTAATCCAACCTCACATGGCCCAGCCTACATTTGTTCTGTGTACTTCAGCCTTCGTACGAAGCACACATACGAATAAGCAACTGCGCAATATCGGATTCTTTGAAATATTCAAACATGAATCATATCACATGTCCCGGATATGAGAACATGTTACGCTGTAAAATTTGAATCAATAACCAATTGAGCCACTCTGCTAATAATATCAGGATGGCAAAAGGAGTTAATAACTGCTTTTGATATTTGATGCAATGAGGATTCTGATAGATCAGAATCTACAGTCACTTGCGCGCATTTTTCATCAGACGCAGCTTCATTACTGACTGGAAAGCGTTCTCTTTTTTCTATTAGTAATTTTCTTAATTCCTCCGTATTCAATTCCGATAAAAGCGACACATGCTTAGGATACTCTTTGGATAATGCTGCTGCTGTCCATGTTACTGTCTTTGCTTTTTTTTTGCTTGGCGATTCTACAGGCTCCCCATTCATTTTAACTTCACGAAGGCATGCTTCCACCTAGCAATATTCATTTTTTAAAATATTTTAACGTTACATGGCTAATTATAATTATATTCGTACCAATTTCATAGAACGATGAAGCGTACTATGCGGTTCTTCTGTAGAATTTAATAATCCTTTTCCTAATCTCGTCGCAATTAATTTAACCAATGCCTCTCTTAGCCTTGCTTCACAATCCGTTGGCAACGGAAGCCATACGTTCACACTGACACTTAAGTCTAGTGACTCTACATAATGCCACCAACCACCAGGAACAAATAATACCTGACCTGGTTCAAGCGTAATACATTTAGGCCTCTCTGGGACATTTACAATAGCTTTTTCATCCTTTTGTGTTGGACAAAAGAAATTAAATTGACTATATACTGTTGACTCCTCATATGGAATCCTTGTAGGCTGTAACGCATTGGTGCAACTGGGTGGAAATAAAACCCATTGCTTTCTGCAAAAAATGAACAAATATCATAACAGTGTACAATTATGGTTATAATTAATAAACAGCAAGTTCATCACCTTCCATGCATTTGAGCAACTAAATTACAACCATAGGAATCTTGATGGCAATTAGTATGGGCTCCTTTATTTCCAATCCAGAGTGTAGAATCTTCACCCCATGCATCAAACCCAAATCGACGCCAATCCACCGAAGCCAATATTTCAGGTTGATCTTTTAACCATTCATGCATATACTTGTAATCAAAATAATACCACTTGTCTGGTCTGTCACAGGAGTATGATTCTTCAAGAAATCTCTTCATGGTCATAGTTTGAGTAGAACATTTAATATCCCATTGTGGCTCCTGTTAAAAAATGAAGTTTCCAATGGTATAAACATATAACTATCTATTATTGCCATTAATATTATTAAGTTCATGTAATCTTTTATTACCATTGACCTTCCATTTAATCCAGTTCTAAAAGGTAACGGCATATCACCTAACTTCTCTGCAAGTTCTGTCAAGTTCCAATCCAAAAATTTCCAAATGTTGCATCCTTCTTCATCTTTGAGAATGCCATGAAAAATTACAGGCTCCTTCAGATCCATTATTGCCTGCTTCAATATTTCATTGGATGGGGCCAAGATATTTTCCATTGCTGTTTTGGATGAATAAATATTAAGTTAAATTATATAAAATAATATAGTCCATGTTATACTTGTATAAAAAAAGGGTAACAATTATCAATTAATCAACAATGCATAAATTATTATAAAAATGATTAAAATTGAAGTTTCAAGATAGGATTTAGTGTCTTAGGAACATCATCTGCTACTAAAGAAGTTCATAGATAGTAGAAACACCGCTTTCTACCGGGAGGTTATCGTACTAAAATAATATTTCAATAAGTGTATTCAACCTTCCGTTTATAACCTGTAATACAGTTCCGGTACATAAAGTAGAAGTATAGGACTTAAAAAACATATTCACATGAATTAATAGAAAAATAAGAATGCTGAATAACTCGAAGATATGTGTGACTCCTTTGCGAGCACTAGCTAGCCCTTTACTGACCTTAATATCTGGACCTTTAGCTCAACAAACGCGTGTAAGTTCTTACCTTGATCCATTTGTACCAACTTTTACTGTCTTTTAATATGGAGGTTTGCGGTTCTGTATATTCATTTTATTCATTTATAGAATACCGTTATATTAAAACGAAAATATCCTATGCCACTTCATAAAAAAGGGCAACGACCTGCACCACTTAAGCACAAACAATTCATATACGATGTTGTGGCTGATACAGATACCCAGAAACAGAGAAAAATAGATATTATCCTAACGTCATATGTATCTGGAATTGGTAATAAGGGTCAGAGAATAAACATGCCATGTAATTCTGCATATCATAATTATCTTCTACCTGGATTGGCTGTATATGCCTCACCTGAAAATATTGAAAAGTATGAAGATGTGAAAGATAATGCCAAGGAATATAGTTCTAAATATGTTGAACGCACAATAAACCTACTGTCCACCTTAAAGTTATCAGTGTTGATGACATTGGATAATCCATGGACAATAGAGAAGTTTCACATAAGAAGCAGCTTCCGCAAAGCTAATTATCATGTACCAGATGAATGTATAACCATGCCACAAAAGAAAATTTGTGGTCCAGACTTATCGATAGAAAATAAAGAGTTCTATGTAATAGTCACTATAAATAATAAGGAACAAGTTAAAGTCAGATGTGCAATCCACCACTGGTCTGCAGATCCTGCTAAGAGACTTCCACACTGTGAATTCTTCAAGATTCATGGTGAGGCAATATTCCCAGAAGATCAGGCTGTACTGGATGCTCTCCCAAAACATCGTCTTGTTGAAAGCCCAAGTGTTTAAAATATAATTGTATGCCTTAGCACGTTTATGAATAAATTATAAATTAGAAGGTTTAATGGTTTTTTATTATAAAAACATTTCAAGTTCCTATAAAATCGAAATCCAGTTTTCTCAATGTTCAAACTGAATTACACAAAAGGATAACAAGAAACAAAGTATTTCTGCTGCATTACTGATTTTTTAAACTATACTTTGAACAATTTATAATCTCTTGATATACTTGTCATTATATTACACATTCAGAATGATTTTGTACAGCTACAAAATAAAAAATAAATATATCCATTGAATTTCAACATATACAAACAAGTCCGTATGTACCTGTAACACAGGTGATACACCCTGGTACAATCAATAATTGGAATAAACTACAACTTCAGGTACCTCAAACTTCCTTCAATGAACTGTTTTTCCATGTCGTTGAATTTGTAACCCGTTTAAACATTTTTTTAAATATATATATTCAAATGTGATATAAAATGGTGAAATGCCTGCGACTCCTACCACAGGAGAGAAGCGTTTCATTTGGGATGACGTCGAAGGTCTCGTGTTATTGGGGTATAAAATTGGATTCCTCAAGTTGTTCCACATTACACGTGCCATTGCTTACTTAAAATCATTTTCTTTCTCGTCAGAGTTTCAAAAGCGGAGGACGAGCAAACAAAAAGTCGCAAAAAGCAGGCTCAAATCTTGCACAAGACAAATGTTTACTGTCCTCACACTTATTTAATGTTAAACTTTCACGAAACTTTGAATCCAAGTGAAAAGGTATGTTTGCTAATTATATACGAGAATCACCGAAATGTCCATAAATAAATGTTCCATGTTGTTGCACATTCACAGATCAGATTTCGAAGGCTGTATCTGAGAAAGGTGTCACCAACAGAACCTAATATCATTATTCTGCAGGATGTGAAAGACCTTGTAATATATCTCATCTCAACTCCAATCACGATACAGTTTATCAATTTCTTTCATCTGCCAGTAGTAGATCGTTTCCTAAGAGCCCTCATCTTATATTTTCAATATTACATAGAAATATGGGAAGATTTGGCCCGCAAGCGTGAGGCTACAGTTAAAAAGGCTCCAAATCCCTTAGCAAGGGGCAGTAGAGCTAAATATTCGAATGAAATGCAGACACTTAGATGTGTATTAGGAAGAGAATATGCATATTTGGTGGTGGGCTGCGGCGAATGCGCGCCCTATCACCATATGATAACTAATAAAAAATCAGCATCTACTGCAAGCTCTCAGTCGCAAGGAGAAAAAGATCTGAGAATTTTTGAAGTATTGATAAGAGTGGCACACAGAGTGGTATGGATAACCCTTCAGCGCAAACATTACAGCTTAATCGGTTCGTCTCAAATAGATACAACCATCTCTTTCACGTAATTCCGATTATATTGAAAAATACAATGCCTTTCTTCTCAGAAATAGAAATTCATAGGCTGTTCAGAACAGATGCATATAATTCCGCTGATAGGAGAACCGAAGGAATATTCAACAAAATTATGCTGGAAGATGAATATATCATATTACATGGTCCAAGGATGCCAGAAAAACGGAAATTATTAAGAAATTCTCCATTGGCATATCAACTGATAAATACGTACTGCGACTATCGTATTATGGGCCTAGGTGAGAGACATATGCATACCTTGTAATAACAATGATTAATGGCTAATTCATATTGTAGGTACAATCAAATTGAAGACCCAAGATCCACGTGTTATTTATCTGCATGATGCACTCCTTGCTAAAGAAGAATCGTTGACCGAATTAGGCATAAAAGTTGGCATTTTGGGACATCCACGCACCGATTACGATATAATGTTAACTCCACTCGAAGAAGAACAACCAATTGTAGCTGGAAATGCTGAGAAAGATAAATGGGAAAAAAGGAGAAGTTCTCTGGCAGAAAAGCGTCAAAAAATTATGGTGGGTCTTTTAAAGCATTTCATATTTCGAGGATTTAGAATGTACCCTATGTAGGCCTGTTGCTCCACATAAATTTTTACATTATCTAATTACAATTCTTTTGTCATTTTATAAAAAGCATCAAGACCGCGAAACTGTCAGGATGCCGCAGTATCTATTATATCCTGAATTTACGGATGTTTTCCCAATGGAAGTGGAAACGAAAATATGCGGTGAGCATCAAAAGGAACGTGAGGATGCTCGAAAGAAATGGGTTACTAGAGAATTAAAACGCATCAATAATAAATACGTGGAAACATCCTCCATTGCTACTCTCCCGGAATAAATATTCAAAAGAAAAGCTTTCGCAATCTGACCGCGATCAATACTGAAGATGCCTCAAATTTAGAACACTAATTAAAAAACAAAGAAAAAAGAAAAAAGCTTATGCCTCATACTTTTAAACATATAATATTATCTATTTACATACAATTATTATCTAATCCATTTCATAGGCGTGCGGCTGACACAACCTATGGTTGCACTTTATTTATGCAATAGATTAGATTACTATCAGTCCAACAAAATAATATTTAATATTTACGGATAAATCATGGAAAAATTAAGTGGATACAAAATTCCATTCTCATTGATATCCGCTCACTGTGTGTTTCTATAATCGTCTGATTAAGTTCCCTAAATAATTTTGCCTAGCGCATGTCACTACGTATATTTTGAAGTTTTATCAACATGAATGCTTTTAGGCAATATTCGTAAGAGATAATGACCCGTTTTATCGAATAACTATTAACGTAGGCGTTTGGATATATATCCAAAATAACATTTAGTGACCAAGAGAAAAAATTTGCCATAGAAGATTGATTTTCGCTCCGAATGTAATTTGCAATAATGAGTCAAACAAAGGCACAAATCGTTACGGCTAAATAGACAAAAGCCCAGCGATTACCAAGAAATTATAAATGCTGCATTAATTGAACAAAAGTAATGAATTGCGTTTCCTGGGAATAAGTATAAAAAAATAATTGAACAAGAGTTTGCAGACATAAATTGTAAGAAGTGTGTTACTTCTTTTTATCGTATAAACCGTTCATTGGAATTGCAGAAGCATTGAGATAGACTATGATTTTAAAAAAAAACAAAGAGAGATAGAGAGAGAAGAATATACAAGGACGTGTAAGATAGGGACAGACACAACTGAGCGCTACAAGGCAATGTAAAAAATATGCTTATTGTAATTGGTACTGCCTAATCAGAATAGTAATGATAATATGTTACAAGGACATACACATATAGGTACATTAGGAGCAGCGAATAATGCTTTCACGTTCAGATTCGACATCGCTGCTTCCGCCGCATATAACTAATAATTGTAACTGCTAACTACCATTAAATATAGTAATAACAATGTAAAGATGAGGATAGCGCAGATCCTAAGACAGAAGATTTTCGTTCCCCAATATGGGGCTTGACGTAACTCATATTATTCTTTGATTCGCGTGACAATTTGCTACTTATACCAGTCAGTCGATGCTTGGCTAACAAAATCGTTGTTCGAGGTGCATCCACCTTTGATTTAACATTTATGAGTGGCATGCATACTTCGAACGGAATAGGAAACTCTTAATATCAAGTTCATCCCGTCACCGAGATTCCGAGTTACATTTTATTCAGCTAAATCATTATAAATTGTCATACTTTAGCACTCACTTACATGATTCCAAGATTCAAGGGTGAAATTCCGAGATCCACCGCATTCATAGTAACCAAATACATACGAATACGTAATAACAATCTTTGTTCAACGAGTGGCACAGCAAATCATATAATATTGACAAGTAAATTCTAAGGTCCCAGAATCTATGGCCGATCGTTACTTTTGATATTACAAAGATTCCTATATGGAGTATTTAAATAAATAAATAGTAGCGGATACTCTGAGATGCCGCTTCTCGGCTGAAACCATGTCACAGCGATAGACTCGCCATTTTATAAAAAAAAAAGATACTGCGGAGAGCTCCGCATGGCTGTTTACAAATGATACAGAAGAATATCTAAAAGATACTCCTTTGGCGCTTCTCATCGTTACTCTATTGTTCCATTGTAACTAATCATTAATTAATAATTGTCTAGATGAATATAATACAGTATGGATTGGGTGAAATTATCGATCATTATGCATTAACTGCAAATATCAATCGTATTTGATGCATCATTTGCGATCGATAACACAATAGAAGGGATGCGTGAGCATGTATGGACATATGAGGTATGCATTTTTTTTTTATAAATTCAGTCGTGTGCCTGTGCAACGGTGCTCCACTCAATCAGGTATCTCAATGAGGACAAAACTGTAAAAAATCCTTATTTTTTATTAGAACATAAACCAAAAAGACATTCTTTTTGGAGCAACTATTGGATATAGTGTGACCTTCGTACTGGACCTTCCCTACAATTGTTTTACTTTGAAAAGTACCAATGTATTTCACGTTTGAAAACTATATAAAAAGAGAAGGTCTAAGCGCCGTCGTTAAAAACATGCCGTCTTGTGCATAAAGGCATATACACTCGCACGTGGAAAAATATTGCAGCATTCACGGGTATCAGGAAGGAACTTTGGATCCTTCGTAAACTGTTTACGTGACACTGGGCGCCGACAATATTTTGCAAATAATCGATATCCGCTATATTGAACCGTTGTAATTTACAAATATTAACTATGGTAGCAAATTATGTACAAAGCACATTCGTAAAGTCAGAATTCAAATGAAAATCCATACTGCGCGAAACCCTTGGTTTTTTCACGATGACAATCGAAGCTCTTGAATCTTTTCAGCCCCTGGAGTTCTAATTTCTGGCTATGGAGATTCAACCAAAATGACGGACCTGGTTGCGGTCATCGATCGGTTAAAAGAATCCAAAGTCTTGATACACATAGAGAACAAATGTTACGTGTGTCAATAGATGCTTACATCACGGAGTGTCTGTATGTGCTGAACATTGTGCCAATAACTGGTGTTTCACTGCATTTTCATTTACCGATGAACAGTAAACATGATCATGTATATTCCTACAGCTAAAACCACAGGTTTTTTTAAATTCCTGCCATTCCTGGATGGGTTCGATACAACTACTCCTACGCGGGCAACGTCTTGTAATCGATGCATCTATCCATAAATACGAGAGGATCAAATGCAGCACTTACAAGCGAGTCAATTTTCCCGACACATACCTGATCAAAATCATGACCATTTGTTTAGCATTATCTGTACTATACCGACAAGGATGCTACATGCCCTCCCATACAATCCATGCACCCATCCCTGTTATTACTTTAAATTCGCGTTAACAATACGACAGTTAGTAATACAATGTTACGTTTACCAGCACAGACACGAACAGTATTTTTTTCTCTACGTCATAAGGAACACGCGCGAACCGAATCATTTCCAGACTGGATTATCAGGGCGGAGGGGGCTACGAAGCGATATCCGACATGAGCTGAGCAAGCAAAGCCGGCTCTAGGAGCCCGTGAGTCTGGCCCATTCGCTCCAGATTACGAACATCTTTGTCAACTGCCTCTAGCGCCCGTTCCAGCTCCTCCTCTTCCTCTCTCGATGGCTCATATTCTCCATTCCTGCTTTCTAAAATAGGCAACAAGACACATTGTCTCATATAGTATATTCATTTGATGTATAGAGTCCTTATTGTAATAAAATATTATCAGAAAATTACCAATGAACAAATCGTTAAAAGCATCAGCAGGTAAGTTGTTGAGCACATTGCCAAAGTCGTGCTCCGCTGGATCCAGGGATGCGAACACCTCATGGTCTCCCAATTCAACCTTGAGTCCTGTGCCAAGGCCAAGAGAGCCCAATCCTAATCCAAGATTCAAATTCGACGAATTTGAGCTTCCTTGTGGTACATTCAAATTATTCAATGTCTTGGTATGATTTTCGCCCGTGGTGATCTGGTTCACATAACGATTCTCTTCGTTAGGTATTGTTAAACTCTTCGTCTCCAGCTTAGTAGAAGGTGGTCGCTTCCGTTTTTTGGGTCTGGACTTAGGCTTAGGCCTCGGGATCGTAGGAGATGCCGGCTTCTTACGAGCCTTCTTTGGTTTCGATTCTTGGGCCTTGCGATGATAATTATCTCTCTTCCTAGCATGTTCCGGGCATAGAGGTAGTTCATGCGCAACATCGAATACGGGAACACAACACTGAGTGTTGTCACTAAACTTGGCAGTGCAATGTTCGAACAGAAGCTGATCCCCATTCAGCATTATGTGCCGGGAACAATGACGCGTGCAAGGTAAGGACGTCTGACGACAGCCATCCGCTCCGCACGGTCCTCCTACTAGTAAAGGTCCATTTATAATTTTACTTGTTCCTGGCGAATCGTGCAGGGCTTTAGCTGTGGACTCAGGATCTCGGCAAGCAGCTTCTAACAAACAACGCGTTCTCTCACGGAGTAGGGCTTCAGACTCTGGTCCGCTCTTGTGCAACTGGATCAATCGTCGACGCAGCTGGGAACGCAATTGCGAGAGTCGTGCTGAGCGATTTAGAGCCATTGGCGTTTCACCGGAGAACCAGTGACGCTGATATACGGTCATCTCGTCACCACTCGAATCGCTGTCCGAAATTTCGTCGCCCGCTCGAGGGTAGTACAATAGGGTGTGATCTCGACTCTGTCGCCTTGATTTTAATCTTTGCAGATTCTCCAGATGACGATGTTTTCGACGAACGGTGTTAGGGTACCGGAGTTCCATACTTCTTGCGCTACTGCCTTCCTCATCCAATTCCGAGTTTCTGTCCGACGCTCCTCCGAAACCCGCATCCCCAACGGATTCCATTTTTATGCTTTGCTTTATACATTTTCCTTTTACTTTGTTGTTTTTACTATTCAGGATCACCCTAGGATTTTTCGAAGGCGTCAACTTCGTGTTTCTTCCAGTAGCCGCAGCAAATGGTTCCGGTTCGCTGAAAATGTACGGATCGACGTCTTGTCGAGCCTCAGTTTTCAGCAGAGCCTTCAGCCGGTCCGAAAATTTCAATTTATTGTCCATGTTTGAGTTCTCGCGAACAGGGACCTTCACCGATTGCTGCCTCTGTCCTTTCCCGTTCCACCTGCATTCTCAAACTCTCCAAATCAACCTTCCTCCTATCTAGGTACGAATTAGTTCACGCCATATGCCGAGGCCCGTTTATACATTCAAATTACAAAAATAATACTGGAGAAAAGATACAAAGATTTTTCATAGTATAAGATTCATGAGCTATTTTTCAAAGTATTTCATCTTCACATACAAAATGAAAATCAGAATAACAATTTAAACGGGACTAAATTCAATTTTGTTTTCAAAGTAAAAAATACCTATTTAGAAAGTAGTTACTGTTGCATATTATGCAGTTCCATTGGAAACACGTATGGTATGTAAAAAAGGTTGTCCATCAACACGATTCACTCAAGAGGATGAATCTTTAACAGAAGAGTAATAAAATATTTTTAATATTTATAGCAATACCAAAAGAAAACGCATTTATCATAAAAAGGTATATTTTAAAAGTTACACACAGAGCTTATTTGAAAGAGATATAATAACAAGTGAAAGAAGTTAAATTAATCTCTCCTTACTTTATGTAAAAGTTATTAACATAAACGTTTAATTCACCTTCTTTAAAATTATGCATCAACTAGACTTCTATATTTTATATTATAAGTGCCATTGCTCCATAACAATGTGTTCATCTCGATACAAACAATGCAACAAGTTATACTACTTTTTATATGAAAAGTGAAGTTCCACAGCATCTTAATATATCAAATTATGAAAAATGCAAAATATTAAAACTGGTCTGAGCAACAGGCGTAAACTTAGTCCATGGCTAGAGTAGGGTAAAAATAATCCTTGCCTAGCATCGCTGTTCACACCAAACATGTCCTATACATCTTTGACAGCACTACTTCCGTGCATTGAGTACCACAGTTGTAAATGATGCTTGAGAGAGCTCTGCGAATCTGTGATAGGGCAAGGCCATCATCGGCAAAGCCCTAACCCCTGAACTTTGACACCAACACTTTATATTGAGGCAGGTCACGCTGTTTGGTTATGTTCACTTCGCTTATTGACAATATAACACCGAGTAGCGTAGCTGTGCGTTGATTGAGCTTAAATCCACAATAGACGAAACGCTTGTCACGCTAATTGTTGATCAAATTTCAACCCCATAACAAGGGTGGATTCAGTATAACAAGAAGACTCACAGAGCTGCATTTATCAGCTCAACATCCGGCCGAGGTTGGATTAGATCGAAGATGATCCTGCCAAGTTTATAAAAATTAGCTGTTTCACAAACACACCTGACCTCCACTAAGAAAATATTCCCCAAAGCAATTGTAAAGCCACGCACAAACTTCACCACTCATCGATAATAACATTAGAAAGACATGTCAGTTGTGAAGGCAGCAAAATGGCGGCTGCTGACCAGACGAACCGTCCGAGACGCGAAAAATCCCTGAATTCGCAATGATGTTGCGGCAGAATCCGCATAAAAGCTCTTTTCACATGTATCTCATTGGGCTTCGTATTCGCAGCATTACACTGGAAAATAAATTTCACTTTGGACATCCGTTCGCGTACAAATGCGAATGGGAATTTCCAGCGTCACAATGTTAACCTAACCTAATTTATTTACGAAGGCGCTTTTATGCCGTAATTGTAACTATCCTTTTTATACATTATCACTTTCGGAACACAAAAATCTTCAAAAAATTGCATATATCCCTAGAAGGCTTTCAAATACTTCAATAAAACTTTGGAGAGCTTTTATAAAGTAATTTTTTCGAAAACGACGTACTCGACTTCTCCGCGCACTTCAGCGGAGCGCTTATTCCACTTCATTATTACGAACTTTTTATAACATCTTAATATTTACATTACCAATATACTCTTTAAATATTTTTCCATTCTTTTATAATTGATATTCAGAAGTAGTTTTTACGCAATGTTTGTTAATCTTCTAATCATCCTCGTTAATCATCATTAATTAAAACATTTTAATAGTTGTATCAAGAGTATGATAAAGTTTGAAGTTAGGAAAAAGTTCAAAATGGAATAATTATATTCATGAGCATAGCGATACCTATAAATGTGAAGAATTTCATATTACCAAAATGAGATTATTAATTTTCAGATAAGTACTATAGTACGAAAATACTAGATTCTTCAATGGATGTTAATGAATGTTCAGCCTAGTAGTCATATATACAATTTTTAATACTAATATTTTGTGAATTTATGATATTATTTGAACGGAATAGAAAATAAGTTATTACGGTTTTTTAATGTTTGTTAAAATCCCACTACACTGATTACAGTGAGCACCTAATTCTGATCAGTTAGTTGACAAGTGTTATAATAAGTACCTGAGATCAACAATGTATATAATAAAATAAAAGTTATCCTTGCATTGCTTACAATAAATATGCTATACATCCTACTTTTGTCATATATTTTTTAATTAGTCATTACGCAGACATACTTACCATTTATAATTACAGTCATCTCTGTTTGTATCAGGAAGTGTGCTAAATTGATAATAAGAGCAAAGTGGTCATCACAGAAGATATTTTTTCTTAATATTTTATTGAATTCTATAAAACATTTTTATTGAAATGGTCTCACCAAGCAATAAAAATATAATTATTATACTTTTGAAAATCAAAGGAGCATACGAAGTAGAAATTGAAATAATAATCTAAACAAAAAATAAACCTTATTACGAAATAATATTCGTTGTCGATACGGCAGATTATTCTGTATTCAATTTACCAGTCTGTCGCATTATTTTTCATAATTGTTATCGTACGTTCTTTTTCCTCATTACAAACAGAAACATTAACACATGGGTGTATATTAATTATTTGAAGGAGGATACATGGTATAGTTTTGTTGAAGGAGTGGTGCACTAGAAGTAATTAATTTTGACATGACACTTGTCTTCTATTTAATCATTTAATACTAACTCAATATACTCGTGATTATATGTATACACATATATCATATTGATCGATAGTATGAAATAATTATCAAAATTTCTACTCATAGACACCACATATCAAAATAGACAAATTGAATACCAAATTTTTTAACAACAAAGGTATGTTATTGCAAATATTTATCTTTTAACAAGATGCTATACAACATATTGTGTACACAGGACACACATACAAGCCCTTTCAGCTCAATGATTAAACATTGGTAAGTGTTAGACCATTTTTACTGTTTTACATTGTTTGACATTTGTTTTCCTTCACGATTGTGACACAATATTTAATGAGTTTATTATGAAAAAAAATGTTTATATTAGTAAGAAGTTAGTTAGTTCTTGCTTCTCTTGTTCGAGAATTTGAAAATAAATGATCGAAAAACAGTGTACTACCCAAATATTGTAATAGCCATTAATCATAATTTAGAGCTTTAGTGGTTTAGATTTTTAATAACAGCAAACAAGTTTTTTTTAAAGCTTTAAAGCTTGCTGTGAGACACACTGACTCGGTCCTAGAGTTCTTTACAAACACGAATAAAACAGAATAATGTTATATGATTTTACTGTATGACATTTCTGATAAATCAACAGACCAGTAGTCATACATGACCCTTGTATCGAAAATAGATATTGCCTCTGTGGTACTTACAGGCACGATACTACATTGGAAATAACATATAAATCTTCGTTATATATTACGTATGACACAATTACATGATGTATCTTACAATACCTTACAAATGCAAATCATGTTCTATAGTAAGTAGTGAAAGTAGTTCCGATGATAACAGTCTTCGAAAAACATCATTCAATTTTCAATGCTATTCCTTCTACTCCACTCTTCGAATCAAGTCAATGTGTTCAATGGTATTATATCTTATCCTGATTTGTAATGTATGGTAGAACCGAAGGACGGTGATTTTTCAATTTTCTTTTTTTATTAAAAACGTCATGATTGAATGTTGTATGAGAATTTGATCGTAAATATTTACTTTACGCACTTATTCTCCGCTGGGGCTTCTGTCCCTTTACAACAGTCGGTCGACCTTTAATGAAACCTTTCTTGCGTCTCACCGTCTGAAACATCAATGTCCCACCCCCCATAACTTCAACTACGTTTCCAGATCTACTATTGCACTCTTTCGAGAAAGGGCAAACGATACGAGAGACATTTTATAATATGTCTCTTCATTGAAACTCTTATAACAAATCACTCACCTTTTTACTAATGTATGAGTTTGTACGGCGAGTGATAGTACGCTCGGAGATTGGGATCCTTGGGCGGTTAAATTCGTCTGGTTTTTTAACCCTACATAAAAATAGAAATAATCTCTGTAATCTCTTGTGAAACAAGATAGTCGTATTCTTGAAAAGCTTATGACTATTGAAGGAAAATAAGAATCACCTGTAAATCCTAACGAGCCAATGCTCAGTAGTGTAAGCCTCCTCCAAGTATGTCAACTGGAAATTCTTATTTCCAATTTCGGCATTGCGAGTACGATCGTAACCAGATGGTGATCGAAAATCTATTTTCACCTCTCCAAAACGATAGTAACTCAACTTGTACATTAAGGAGTTAAGAAGAGTTGGCGAACCTTCAGAATCGACACGGAATTCTCCCCTTTCTGTGAAGTAATCGCTCTCACGAATATCATGGGGATGTTCGCCTTCTGCAATTCTCACCATCCACAAGAACTTATTAACATCATCGCCGGAATAACCGATCATTCCTCCAAATATCACTAGAACGTAATCTACATCCAAAGAGGTCATGATCTCATATGCAGCACTTTCATTCGAGCTCATTGCTTTACCGACTAATGCAATATGCGAATTGTTCCATGTATTATTATCCACCAGAGTTGTTCTGTTTAAATAATAAATATATTTCAACATTGCTCACGTAGTTTTTGACGTAGTGATCAAAGTATTTCTCTTACCTATTAGCCATGCCTGCAATCTGGTACCCATAATCCCACCAACTCATGACTCGGGCATCATTAGGCGTATTTTGAGCAAGCCAGTAATAAGCTTCCCGAAAATCATCCAGAATGGATTTACCACCATCATTGCTATAGGATGCGAGAACGATAGAAGGACTAGAATATGCGTTGCTCGTGACCCAAGTACAATGAACCGTGAACATCATCAGCAGCATAAGTATACCAATAACAACACCATTCCGTAAATTAGCGCCTAATCCATCTCCACTGCCCTTAGGTCTTTCGTGTTTCATGCGCCTTAATTTTCCGGCTTTATCGTAGAGTGCCCTTCCGGGACTTCTTTCGCGTTCTTCCTCACTTTCCTCCTCGCTTCCGTCACCACCATCGCGATCACCATTTTCTCTATCTTCCTCCTTCAGGTACAATTCCAAGAGTCCACTGAAGGCAACTCCGGCCAACATACATACGACAGGTGTAAGGGTCAACATGAGACGTACCATCACTCCAGCAAAGTATACCGCACTTATAGCGTATAGAACAACTAAAAAGCAATTAGATTTTGTCTTGAACATATTAAATAAAGTAAGATCATACAATGCATTGTGTCATAGATATTCACCAAAAACGCGCTCGTCGTTGATATGTTTAATGCAATACCATAATCCAACAGGGAATGTGGTTACCAGTATTTGTAGATCAAAGAAAAAACTAAACCATGTGGTAGGTTGATGTTCGGACACCGAGGCAATAATGGGAATATGAATTTTCGCATATCCGGTATCCCACAGTGAATAGAACCGTCCGCTCCAAGGAGCGACAACTCCGGTGTACGTTAACGCAATTAAAATTAACAAGAGAATTGCTGCAGTTACGGCGACCACGCCACCGAAGTACTTCATTTCTGATTTCGTAAGTACTGTTCTGAGATACCTGAAAATATAAGAATATGTTAGATAAAATTCTTTAAAAATTGCTAAGACATCTTGTATACATTTATAAGAAACAACTAATTTATAGAATAAAAAAAAAAGAAGATTAGAGAGCAAGTTAAATTTATTTAACAACTTTAAATACCACATTGGGAATACCAGAAATAGTTTTGCTGCATCTTTATTAATATTTATCTTAAAAATTAATGATAACAAACAACTAGTGACCTGATCTGCAGGGTATAGTATATATGCCTTTAAGTACCTGAGAGCTGCCACAAAAATCAGTAATCCAAAAACACCTCCAGCAGCCATATGTTCAGATGTTCGTATTGGTTGAAAACCAACAAATGGTATTTGCATACTCAATAGCAATCCCAAAATGTAGAATGTTGTATAACTTGTAAAGAGTCGATTGCTGTACCTGTTCATGACCAGCAACGCGAATACATGGAATGGAATCAAGTTGATGATGAAAACATAACCACCCCAAGCAGACACCATATAAAAGTAGGATAGTGCAGTCATTGATGCCCAAAATATAGAGCCAGTTTTTACTGATTTGACCCACAAATAATAGGTAAATTGGAGGGCGAAAATTGCAATACCCTCATTATCATAACTACCAGCTACTGAGCGTGAAATATAGCCAGGAACTATTGCAATGAAACAAGCAGCAAATAACCCAGCACCTGCGCTCCAGAGCTCCTTTGTTAATAAATAGGTTGAAATGGCTGTAAGACCACTAAAAATAGGAGCTAAGAATACACAAATGTCTCTGATGTGTATTGGAATATTAAGTGAGTGAAGAATGTAATGAATTGTTCCTGATGTTATCATGAGACCAGGATAAACTGTTCCACCAACAATACGACCCAATGGATACCATGCTCTCTCGTCAAACCAATTCAAAAAATTATAGAATCCATGTTGGACCATGTATGCTGTAGCTCGATAGTTAAACCTGTATTGAAAAACAAATTTATTAAAACTACCATTCCGAGTTATTCAGAAAAATATTGAAAATTATTTTCATAAACACAAGATCATTGTCCTACTGTTTAGTAAGGTATAAATTCATAATTGTATAAGAATAAAGACTATAATTCAATAACGATCAGAACGAATTACACTCCAAATTAAATTATAAAATGGAGTAACATCACATACCAAGGATCGAACTCATGGATAATGCTCTCAAATCGGATAACGGCGAAAAGCCGAGAAGCAAATCCTGAGATCCAAGCAAGAAGTAAAATCGTGAAAGTAATAAGGGAGCTGAGCCCAGCGGCATTCGTTAGCGTCGAAGACTTCATTTGCTTAGACGGTGGTTTCTTGTCCGGGAATAAAACTTTCTTCGTATAAGGAGCAGATGCTTTATTCGGTATCATTGTTTCTTGTCCTCTCGCCCGGTAACACAATGATTTACGTAATTTCTCACGAGATGTTCTCCATACATGCACAATCTCGTTCTTACTCGACACGTAGCAATCAAGCAGACCAACAATCGTTCTGGCCAAGCAGTCGGACACGTCAAATGCCGGTTACAGACTTACCACTGTTTTTCGTACAAAATCCCTATGATGTAGTGCAAGAAGTGACTTGAAAACCTACCCAGTAATTCGAGCTAACTATAAAAAAGTTAAATAAATAGTATACAATTTTCACGAATGATTTATTGAAAGCGATCTGGTTACGTAATATTTTACGTCAAGGGTAAAGTTATTAGAGAAACGAAAGCAAGATGATAAGAGCTACTAAAAACAATGATAACCATATCTGTGAATGGAAATAGTGAACTTAATTTTGGAATATTTATGTAGTTTGTCATTCTATGATATATATTTTAATTCCTATCTGCTAAATGCGTTTTGTAACTCCACCCATATATTGTAACTCAATTTCATTTTTGTTAATTGATAAATGTAGCATCATATTGGGTATTGACTTATGGAGACCGATATTCCTTCTTACTTTACTTTGAGGGTAAAACGATAATAAAAGCAAAAAAAGAGACGGAATGATTGAAAAATTGAAATTATAATCAAATAATAGTTAAATTAGTTGTCTTGTTATACATGAAAATATATATATATATATATATTTAATAGTTCCAGAACCCAAAATTTATAATATAAAATAAAAATGCATTTGAATTAATTATATAATTACAATTCGCGTTCGCGTCCTAAATACAAGTTAAAAACGATGAATAGTTGAATGGTCTTGCAACTTGTCTAAATCTTTCAAATTGTCCCACCAATATAATAATTTATTATTTAAGATTAGTTTGAACCATGGTGTTAGGGGTGCATCAATTTCTTTTACAAATTTTTCAATCTGATCTCTTGGCACCCAACGTATTTCACTGACTTCATCTGGATTAGGATCTAGAGATACTTTATCTTTCTGTAGAAACAGAATGTAATCTATTTCATGTTCACCCCAGTATCTATCAGATGAAGCATAATAGTGGATCCTTGTTAAATAATTGAAATCTGTTGGCTGAACTTCGTTTACAGGGATTCCCAGTTCATAAGCAAGCCGCCGACGTGCAGCTCTTTTAATACCCAAAGCATTATCTTCTTCGGCTTCACCAGGAATTTTTGCAGAAGGATGACTGCAGCATGTATTGGTATATGTTTCAGGAAATGTAATCTATAATGAAGAGTGAATAACTAGCAATTGCAATGCACAGAAAGGAATTATATATTTCTTAACTTACTTTTGTTGGAGAACGTTTCTGAACTAGTAGGTCACCGTTATTGTTAAAAAGGAAAACACTGAATGCTCTATGAAGAGGTATGCTACCATCTTGCGCAACTGTGTGGCTATATTCTTTTGTAGCCTCTCCAACTGGTTTGTCCTGTTCGTCAACAAGAATACACAGTTCTTGAAGAAGTGCTTTTTGTAACGGAGCGACTTGCATTTTGGCGTAATTCCTTTTAAAAGCACACGAGACCCCCTGTAGGATAGCACAAACTCCTTTGCTTCCTCTGAATATCATACTGTAAAATACCAGCTTTATAATAACAACTTTCAACATATATTTACAGTAGCCCATAAATTATTACACGATAAGGTTTAAAAAGATTCTAAAAAAACTCACGTGTTTGACATATGGAACAGCTTAATTGAAATATATTCGATGACCCGATACACTCGCTCGCCTTACTATGTATAAATTTGCATGAAAAAGCTGAGTGTCACTAAATATATGTCTTTCATAATGGTTGTGTGACAAGTTTTTTTTTTTAAGTGTCATCGTGATGGCAGCCATGCAATAGAATAGAACCTATGCGAATCAGTCTAGGGATTTTAATCATCGTGTGACTGCTGTTCCGCCCTGCACGTTATGACTTAGAAATTCTAAACGTGTTTAAATCTGTCCTTTGCAATTGGAATCTCGTATTCAGAGATCTCAAAGGATATTGGAAAGATGAAATCTCTGAATCAATTTGAGCGATTTAGTAGAATGTGCAATTGGAGGTCACGAAAGTATATCGAAATAGTACGACTGAGTTAACTGTTATTGAAAATAACAACACAGCTGCATTCTATTCGTTTAAACATAAATCCTGGATACTCTCAAGAGTGCATTCAGAAATTTTACTCAAGGTAATTCGGGCACATTGCGTCTCTTTTTATTAGCATTATTATTATAAAAAAGATAAAATGATACTAGAGTCGACTCTAGAGATATTTCTGAACGTACTTCAGGAATTCTACTCGAGCCCACAGAGGTGTCGAAGCAGTAACTTAACACGACAAACTCCGCGGCTCGAGTTCAAAGCGTTCATTATTCCACGAGTCGGTCACTTAACTGGTCTCGTCAAAGTTCCTGTTTTATACATGTCTTTCTTTTTTCCTATATTTATTTCTTCTTCGATTCTCAACTACTAATCCTTACTTTTCTGCTTACATATTTCTTTATTTTCTGATTTATTTCTCTTTCTATTCCTTAACTTGTTCTGTACTCCTACCCTTAGACGGTAATTCACCCCGGGTGAAATCATCGATAGCCGATGAATACTGCAAGTTGTAAAGTTTATCGTAAAGAACAGCACTTATCAGGTAATATCCGAATGAAGAATGCTGCCAGTACAATTTCGACACAAGTTCGGCTTGTTCTGCCATTCGTACAGAGGAGATTTTATCAAAGATAATTTATCTTTCGTTGTTATAACAGTCAATGACGCATCGATATGTCGGAGTCGCGCGACAATGAATATGTACGTATAAGTCTAATTTCTTGATGTTCAGTCTATAGTATTGTCCGATATAATAGTCAGCGTGAAAGCAAATAAAATAAATCATCATTTAACTGTCTATTTGATACCTACGTTTCAAAATCAACGTTATTTAGGATGATGCACCATCTACCGGTGAATTATGAAACAGAAGAAATAAGTACCAGCGCCATTTTAGCAGGTTTCACCGAGTTCCGGTATAAACAAGTATACAGTTGTCATTCAGTGTTTTCAAGTTGAACGCGTATGGTTTAGTGCTCGTAATTAAAAATGGGAGTGACTGTGTAAGTTTTTTATACTATAAATACATGGCATATAAATCAATATTAAAATACATAATGAAATGACAAGAAGATACAATGTATTGTATGAGATTGGCTCACTTTATTGAATTATAGGTTATGTCTTCTAGACGGCACATGTCAGAAGAAGCCCCTTTAAGATATTATACCTTTTTAAAATTGTAGCAGATGTCATTCAGTTTGTTTTTTAAACTGATCCTGCAACATTGATTACCCGTATCACCATGTTTCAGGCTGCAACAGTTTCCCATGACGGAAAACAGAACCGGCCCGCAGACTATTGAATTCCTTACGAAGAGAATCGTCGCCCTAGGTGCCGTACAGACCGGGCAGTTCTTGGTAGATTGTGAAACCTACATGTCCGTGCCTCAGCTCGGTGAGTGAGTTTTCTTGATTTTCAAAATATGATCACAGTAGATTCCTTGATGCTTAATAATCATCGGGAATCAACCGTATGAGTGATCAAAACGAATAGTTACCATCGCGCAACTTCCTGTAGTTCGGGACATCTTGGTAAGATGGCAATACCGTGTTGAAATGAATCATAGGCATGTAACAGCGTACGACTATGTAAAAACTAAGAAATAGTAGCTATTACTTACTGTACAGCCGTTTCTGAATAATTAATTGCTTATGGATTTGAGTAGGGTATAAGGAATTCAGTAAATATTTTCTGCCGAATGTGTATCTCTTTCTATTTATCAAGCATGGATGCATATACAATACAGGGCTTTCTAGTTCAAATGGATCAGTCCATTTTGACTGCGTTGCCATAAGATTTGTTCGTTTAAATGTCACATGGCATTTTCAGTCAATGTTCAGTATCGAATTCATAAAAACAACGAATTTCACACATCCCCAAACACAGTTGACATTCAGAACATTTACCAAAGGTTTTAACCCTTAAGCCCGTATTCACATCTCGCTCTTAAACTCACTAACAGAGTCTCTTGTAGTTAAAAGTCACTAAGAAAAAATTTAAAAGCGTGCTATTAGCACTAAAAGCGAGTCCTGAATACGGGCTTTAGAATTTTAGCATTTCTTATGTCTGCTGCAAATGTCAAAACAGACTATATATGTCTTTGTCTTGCGCAGGTATGATCTCTTAAGTCCGTTTCTCTTGCGCTGGCAATATATACAGCAAATTCAAAAATCGTAAGAACCCAGCTCTTCTTTTAACAATCAACGTTTCTCATTCCAGGCTATAGTGTTTTTTTTTTAAATGATATTTTTCGAGAATTATCGCGTGACAAGTGCCTAATTCAACTGGTGCGTATTAGCTATATAAATCTCTATACATATATCTATATATATAGTATATATATGTATATATCTATACATAGACGCAACTTTTTCGTTCCACGAAACACCCTCGCAGCGATTTTACAAGTAATACGTACTACGAATATTATTCGTTAGGTAGGTACAAACGCATAGATACTCATTAGGTAATTGGGAGTTTTAATTACATACACGATAAGACAAACATATGTCTAGCGCGTTCGCAGGAGGTACACATATTCTCTCCGTACATAATCTCACAGCTCTGCGCCAAATGGCCGGACTATATATGTATATATATATATTTCTTCATCTCGTTTCCTCTTTTTTACCATATTCTTTTTTTGTGCTACATATTCTTGTTCCTCGTGGTCTTCTGTTTTCGTACATACATATTATAATTCATTTGATCCAGTCTACGCGAACACTTCGAACGGTTTTTAAAAATTATATAGAATTTTTACGTACAGTTTATGAGCAGCCAATATTTTATAGTTTTTTTTTTATAAATAAAGGCGCTGTATTTCGGTATTATTATCAACGTTAGAGAGGCATTTCTCTTTCATACAGCAAATCTTAATAATGCGATTTTTTTTTCTTTTTCCAAAAAGTATATAGTATATTGTTAATTCTTTAATCTCGAATACTCTCGGTTAACGATATTCAATTAAATTTTTGTAATCGTTACTTTATACCATAGTGTGTACCGAAGATATCGTATAGGTGGGTACAAACAAGCTACGACTACGCGTCATTACAAAAATATTAAATCTAGCAAGCGAAGCTAGGCGCGAGCCTTTTTGCAAAGGTTCTTAATTCTGGTGTCACTGGTTACTTTGTCTCTTGGGAAAATACAATTTGAAATTTGTCACTCGTATGTACGTGCGTACCCATACAATGGCAATCCAACATAATCACTAGTACAATGGCCAGTACTTAATTTTATTTAAATATATTTTATTGTCGTATCTATATATATACATATAGTGCCAGAAGTATTGACGGAATTGAATAATAATTAACGGAAAGTCATTAAGCTCTATCCAGAGAAAAGAATTAGCTATCAGACTCGTAAAGAGTTAATTAATTGAACGATATTTTCAGTTGGGAAATTTACATTCGTACAATTTTTATTCTCTTGAAAAAAAAAAAGTAGATTTTGGGTGATCGCGAAATTATTCGGCGTTCAGTACCTCTAGAAGCGACTTTCCTTCGAATTTAACTATATATATATATATATATGTACACACACACACACACGCGCGCGCGCGCTATATTAAAAAGTTCTACATTCTCGCATCTTTGTATTTATATTAAGTATATGCATATACGTGTCCAATATTAATGAATTATCGATTCTCGCACTTTAATATCCTTACGTTTTATAGAAACCCTCAATTCGCAGAAGTGCACAGTGCAGATTTTTTTTTTATTTTCAATATAATTCATCTAGTCAGAAAGAAAACAAAGTCTTCGACTCGTCGATAACTCGAACGTATGTACACACGTGCGCACGTACCGATGATACGTGCTTACTTGAAGTATTTAGAATCGTGAGTTATAGTGCGAATGGTCAATTAATCTCTTATCTCCTCATTAAACTGGATACGATCAATGAAATATCCAATGAATTCACTTCACGATCGTCAAAACTATCGTTCCGATAGTCCGTCGTCATTTCTTACCCCATTAAGTCACGATCGTATCCAATTTCATGAAAGATCATTGCACATATTATTCTACCATATATGCCTAGGTAGCTTCTTGCGGACGGTATCCAGAAGTAGCGTCGTTCCCACGGATTGAGTTCAGATTACAAGTTCCACCCTTCGAACAATAGGAATTCGATATTCGCAGAAGGAATGCCGAGTCTTGCTCGTAGCTATCGATGAATGCCTATTACTGGAGTTGAATTTTACGTATTGGTTACTCGATGTGAAATTATAATTTTTTTTTTAATCTTTCCAAATATCCATCCGTCGTAAGGTACGTTCGCTTTGTCATCTTATTTTTGTATAAAGAAAAGCTTTTTTTGCCCTCTTAGCTTTGCTTAAGTACATACACGCGTCTTAAGATATCTACATGGTGACGTTCTTTGTCTTGTTAAGAAAGTCGGATATGGCAGGGATATGACTCACGGGTTTTTAAAAGATATATATATATATATATGTATATATATAGTATATACGTATGGATAGAATTTTTCTCATTACGGTGCAGATCGTTGATTCGCGATAATCGAAAATCTATTGGTGTGATGGATTTGAAAAATTGAAAAAAAAAATTTTGGATCATTATCGCGAATCCACGTTAGTACGCTACTGAGTTCGCGGACGCTTCCTCTACAAACTATATAAAAATAGAAAATGTTGTACCGCGAATCTAGATACGCGGCCATCATGCGGGACTGTCTAGGGATCGAAGATTTTACGGCGTTTTCGAATTGCACGTGATTATACTTAAAATTAGAGAGATAAAAGAGAAGAATAGGGGAAAATTATAATTCGAATTTGTTCCTCAAGAATATCGTTAGTTTCGCTTGAATTGTATAACTGTCCTATTACTTATATAGAGGTTTTCATAAGTTTGGATATACATTCTCCAAAGCCCTCACAATAATTTGGCAATGGTTAATATTGTCGTTAGTTCTTTTTTCTCCGTTCTAAACGTACAATGTACAATAGGCAATATACATTTTAATATCTATCTGATATGAAATATAATATATGTATAATATATGTATATATATAATATTTTTATGTATATAGATTTATATGTCTATACAATTGATATTGTCGTGGTTGTTTCTTATATAATTTTTTTTCCATTTAAGTAATTCGCCTTTGTCGGGTCGGGGCGGTTTTTTTTGGAAGCCTTATCTTGCCAATTTCAAATCAATTAATATTACTTTTTTTCCTCTTATTCTTTTTTGCGTCAGGCCACGACGAAGGTATGTTGCAAATGTATTTTTCTTCTTATTTGTTTAAGTAACGTTCAATCTGGAAACGGGTCCCTCCACTAGTACAGATCCGTTTTGAACGAGCGATTTATCTTTGCTATCGTTAACAATGAAAATTCATAAAACTTTTCGTACCCAAAGGAATATTAATTAAATAGAAGCCGATTACGAAATTGAATACGACCTGATTAGATCGTTAGGTCCGTGCATAGAATTTCTTTTGACACGATAAAAGTGCCTGAAAAATGTTTATCGGTGGATTCGTTTCGAATTTCAATCGTTATCATTGGCAATAACGGTAAGATCGATCGGCATTCACGATGACCCTGTCGCAATAATTTTAAGTAGAAATCTGCCACTAACGAGTAGTAGACGACGCTACGCTAATAATAATAATATTTTTAACCTATATACTAAAGATCCTCCTGACGTTTGCTTACTCATATAGTATCTCCTTAACGTGTTAATCATTAAACGTATAGTATTGTCGTGTTTTGAGGAAGGCACGATGTATGGAAGTTCCAGCCTTTTGCCGTTAATGAAAATTTTAAAAATTTCATTCCGGGCCCAGAGACTCTTATACTTGCCGCATCGAAAACGCAATTAGTATCCTAGTACTTAGACCGTGTCATTGAGCTTGGAAAATGATGCGAAAAAGAAAAGTTTTCTTTTTTTGTAAATACTCAACGTTACAACTGCGTCTACTCGAAATTGTCAGAGGTCCGAGTAAGCGCCAAAGTTTCTCGATTCTCTATAATTCGAGGATTCATCGAACGTAACGAAGAAGAAATTTTAGAATATGGCGTAGTATGAAAAAAAAAGAAAAATAAATCTAAATAATCTTTCGATTCTTGAGTGATTCTCGTTACTCGTTTTATCCTGACCATCACAAGTAGCATGTCTTGTAATATATCAAGGCGACCGTGTCCTTTCCATATATCCTGTACTCTCTCTCATAATGCACTCTCCCGGGTGCGTACTTTCCTCTGGGTAAGCTCCTGTCGAGCCTCGATAAGCTTTTATAAAGTTTCATGTAATTCTCCTCTTCCGCGTGCTTCCTGTAGCTCTTGGCAGCCGAGTATTTAGCCAGGGAAAAATCCACGTTCGGATTGCCGGCGCTTCTGGCGATGATCTTCTCTATCTCGATATCCGTGAGATCCTGAAGACTCTTGGGATACCTCGATCCCCGATAACGATCATCCGAATAAGCGTAGTCTTCGAAATCAAGAGTCCTGTTGCGTCTTGGTAAAGTGGCGTAGACCCTTCTCTCAAGATCATCGGTGCTCCTGGAGAAAGGTACCAGCTCCTGACGACGTTCATGGTGAACGCGGCGAGGACACTCATTGTAATTGATCAGAGCGCAATCCCCCGATTTCAAATTGTCAATTTTACTCGGAGCTACGGTATCTCTAGGGTAAAAATGTTTTCCGTGCTTTCTGTGATCGCGATATTTTCTGCAGCCATTATTCTCACTAGCCTCATTTCCATTATTAAAGCGTTCGGCGGGTCGACTGGGTCTAGTGCTATTCGGATGGATCGATCGATCGTTGCGTCCAGTATCGCTGGTGAATCCATTGTTATAGTTAAGGGCCGTATTTCTCTCGTCGCTTCTCTCCTCATTACGTGCAGAAAGCAGACCCTTCGACTGCATGAAGTTGCCGATATTCTTGCCGATCCTACCGGTCTTTTCAGCAATGAAGCCACAATAATCAGCGAGCTTGCGATTGCCACGCTCTGGTAAGACGCTCGAACCATTGGACATTTCTTTACTGCCAGCTGCAGCATTTCCGGGTACGTAAAGACGACGAGGCTCGTGCTCGTTCGGATACGCCCCGGCGGGAAGGGGTTTGTTAGTCTTCTCCAAGTTTGATAACCCTCCAGTGAGGGAGGCCTTATACTACCGAGCCTGGGCGTAGTCCGGATTCATCTCGTCCAGTTGTTTCCCTTTGGTTTCTGGCACGCAACAAACGACAAAGCAAAGTCCGCAAACAGCCATGGCAGCGTAGAACCAAAATGCCCCGTGCAGACCTAGAGTCTGTGAAATGAAAAAAAAAATATTAGGGCTGCTTGCGTCTCCTAGGACGAACAGGATCGGGGAATGCGTTGGCAGTGCTCTCGCCAAAACACTAGGACGATCCTCACCTGCTGGAAGTCCATAAAGAGCTTGATCCCAAAGAAGGCGCAGAAGTAGCTGAAACTTGTGCTGATGCTGGAGCCGAGTCCTCTGTACTCGAGAGGGAACAGCTCGCCAATCAATAGCCACGAAATTGGCGATATGCCCAACGCCAGGGCCGTCGTGAATACCAGTACGCAGAGTAGGGGTATCCAATCGTGTTGGCCAATCACGGACGGATCGGGATATGGGAGATTTTGCGTTTGCGACATCGAGTTGTAGTATGCGTAGCTTCCGAAACCTGCCAGTGCAAGTGACATGAACACTGTGCTGGCTATTAGGAGTGGTAACCTGCCTACGATGTCTATGAGGAATCCTGCGATATTCGTTGGTTACCATTATTGGGAATCATTCGGAGAAATTGTAATTGAATAATACTATTTAAGAAAGAATTGGACCAGCACCTGAGAGTAGAGAAGCCAGCAGCTGCACAAATCCAAGGGCTATTGTCGCTCCGTGAGGATTAATACCGCCCAAGGTCTGACGAAATATAATGACTGCATAGTAATTGAATGCATTGGCTCCTGAGAATCTTTGGAAAAACATAAGACCGCACGTTATGGCAATGGGCTTGTAGAGTCTTGGGGTCATCACGCTATTCCGAAACGTCAAACCGTATCGCCTAGCTCTGGAGGCTAAGATGTTCGTCTTTATGACCTGAAATGATAAATGGGATCTTGTGATTGTCGCTGAATTGGCTTGTGTCAGTGGTATACCTGGAACTAGGTGAATTACCTGTAACTCGTGCCTTATGTCCACGTGAGAGCCACGTAGCCATTGAAGACTCTGCGCAGCTTCCTCATCCTTACCATTGAGTACTAGATAGGACGGTGTTTCCGGTATGAAGAGTGCTCCAAGGAAGAGCATCAGTGGCGCCACTGCAACCAGAAGGGCACTCTGCCTCCAATTCAGATACGTCCCGGCGATGTAGGAAAGCAATACTCCCACGTGGCCGACGACTTTGAGCATTGCGGATAAACAACCCCTTATACTTGGCATTGATATTTCCGAGATGTATACCTATGTGATTTCATAAAATTATTATTTTCTGTCACTCGACGTCCAGAATAAAGTCAATGGTATTCAGCGTCCATCCTTTCCATCAAGAAGCTGGATCTACCTGAGTGACCATCATGATGACGGAGCAGCACAGACCACCTACGAAGCTGGTGGTGTAGACGAGCTCTACACTGGGAGCAACACCCGTCAGAATCCAGGCGGCTGTCAAGGGTAAGGATGAGACGCGAAGTGCCAATCTGCGACCCCTTCGCATTATCCAGTCGCCAAGCATGGCGCCGAAACAGGCACCCAGCATAGAGAGGGACGCTACCCAAGAAGCTTCCTGTTTTGTTACCGAGAATCCTGACCTGTGACAGCATTAGTAACTGTTTTAACGGAGGCTCGACTTCTGTGTCCCAATCTCCTGGAGTGGAATTGTCTGTGACTCACCCTTGGCCATTACAATTATTTTACCAAGGGTGCGGTGTCATCCGATTGAACGAGGACTATGGTGAGCATGTATTACTACTGCTGCGAGTTCAATTCATCTTATCTTAATATTCAATGCTATTTGCGAGATCAGTTCTTACCAAGTGTCATTGCTCGCTGAGTGATACAGATGAGGTTGACTGTCGAGAATAGAGTCCAGCGCTGGCGACGTGTAACCCTTGGCTAAGCCAGACGCCAAAGTTCCCATGGATAGTGCCAGGGTTGCCAGGACCTGAGGACAAGAGAACCGCGAATCAGTATCGCATCATCCGATGGGAACAGAAGTAAAAAAGTATTGGAATGGCTCCTTGAAGTAGCTGAGCGAACACTCGAGATGAGCCTTCGTCTTGACTTGACTTTTCTTTGCTGTCATCTGGTCCATTGGCCATGATCTGCCAATATTTTTTTTTTTTTAAAGCTCCCTTTCAATTTAAGAGATCGACGCCATTCAGTCTCTATGCCTGTCTGTTAATTGCACATGCCGTACTATCAAGGTGAACGCAAAACCATGAAAGGAAGCTCGCTCTCCCGGTAGCTCGGATGCAGATTCACGACGGTGGGTTTGCTGGTGCGAATTTGTATTGTCCTGGTGTCTCTGGACAAATTGCGGCCCGCAAATTGAAAGCCGAGCTCCTACCTCCTGCGAGGAATACTAAACATTCTGCTCGTCCACGTTTATACCTACCTACGAGCCTATCTACATCAACGTACTACAGTGTCTTGTACCTCTTACCCGTGTACATTACGACAATGGACATGCGTGTACGCCCTAAAACAGAAGGTCGGTATGCTGCTGAAGGTATTCATACATATAGCTATCAGGTTACGCTATCAGGCTATGGTTCTCAGTGCGAAGTATACTTCACACTTTATATGATACTGAAAAATCTGCTGGATATTTCTTAAGAGAACAGATTAGTTTTATCCATCTGTTATAGTTCAACATTGATCTTCAGCGATACGTGTCACTCAATAACTTGTACGACCACTTATGAATTTTAACAGAGAAACACCTAGAAAATATAATATATCCTTTCTTCTCGTGAATACTCGTTTTTCTTCGGGTCTTTGCCATCGCGAAGAGGTACGAACTACGAAGCCATCCATAAAGTCCTGCCAGTTGCACCTGTTATAAATTCCGTCGATATTTCACAGCAAGTCCACCCTCACTTTACTACCGCATATACAGTACAGTACATCGTGCGACTCGTATGCGTACATACATGACATATACAGGTATACTCAGGAATGGCGGAGACTTCTCTCGTATGGCAATCATACTCTTATGTATCTGACTAAATGTATATATATATATATACACATACCTATGAACGTATGTACACTTTAAGTATCTGTCCAGAGGAATTTTAAGCGTTATATATGGCGTTCGAGTTGCATAGCCGATCCCATATGCATTTGCATATGCATTAAATTATCCGTCTTACCATTGAATCGCGTGTCGCGCGTGTCACGTGTAATTTTACAGGACGGATCGTTTCTTTATTTGTTTTACTAGAGTCTTGTACCTACTAAAAGGCGGGGCCAGTGTTAAAAAAGAACATGTTGCTGTCGACGCGCCCTGATCTTGTTTCAGAACTTGATTAAACGATTATACATCAATGTCGCGCTAATGCGCGTTTCTCGACTTCCGGTTTGCTTTCTTCATCAGAGAATCATATATTATATGTATATTGAAGGTGCTTCGAAAAAGAGCTAATAGGAACTAACAGTTGACCACCTCTGTTTCTGTCAGCAGGCGTCGCTCATACTGAGTATCCATTGGCTCCTTGATTCTCTTAATGGATCTAACTCATTAATAATTAATTACAGAAACGTCAATCGGCATGAATCAAGGGATACATTATTATCTCATCGACTGATAAGTCACACTTTGCCTTTGCGTCTACGTGCTGACGTATTCGACGAGCGCAAGTTTCATCGAGGACCAAATACTGTGGCTCCAGGCGTCTAACATGTTTAATGTTATACTCAGGATAAGAAAGCAACTCGACACTCCAGATAAAACAATGTCTAAATTGTTTGAATGAATTCTGTCATGGGATACTGACACAATGAATATACACTCTGAAAACATCAAAATGCAGCACTACCGTGGGAAAAGTCTGTACTATGGGTACGTGTTTCAATTTCTGTATCGTTACTCGGATTCAGAAGTATGTCGAAAAGAAGCTGTTCATTGCTTGTGCTTTGTATACCTTAGGCTTTGTTCGTTGTGCAGTACCTTGAAAGTGAGGATAACCGGCATTGTCATTTGGATTAATCTCCGGACGCTAATCTGTCGCGGATACAAAGAACAGCTCAAGAAACACGTAGACCCAGCGATGAGGTACAGAAGCTGAGTCATCAGGGAGATGGGACAAGAGCATCGCGACACAGTATAGCCACAAGGATATCCCCAGGAAGACAGCTACCCGCCTATCTGTTACGAAGGAATTGTCACAGGGATCGAAATTACCCGTAACGAATATTCGCGTAATCCAAACTGCCGATAGATTGTGGATTGTGTATCCTCTCTGCGGATCACTCGTGCATTATGAGAGTAGACGTGTCCAGCAATGGGAAATTTTAATTCTGTAAATACTATATACAGATTAGATACTCCTTTTATTGGTCAACCGTATAATAAGGGCTGATGAAAGTTTATAATTATTTTAAAAAATTTTTATATAAGCTTCGAGCGCTCTTAAAAATGCCAGTGACATTATCGACGAGATAAAAGGGTCCAGGGCAAAAAAAAACTATTTCAAAAATAGCAACAGTGCTTGCAGAGTCACGAGTGCGCGTCAGTAACTCGGCAGCGTCAAAAAGTGCATTCACGTTCATTTGATCCCTGAGCTTACGGTCACGGGTGGAACGTTAAAAGCTCCTGCAGCCTGTCACACTGCGATACTAGGTTTAGCAAGCACACAATACGATGGCGATTTGCGATGGCCCCTCCAGTGAAGGTAACCAAAGCCATTAGCTTGAAACTATTAGATTGAATAGAGAGTTATAAAAATCCGTAACGTATTATGGAAATGGATACTGTAGAGACTGACTGTACAAGGCGGAGAAAGAGAACGAGAGTCAAGGTTCGTACGTGCACCGAGTGTGCTCGGCTATGCATTTTAAGCCGAACCACTCAATTAACCCAGGGCTATCTTTGCCATTTGCATTTCAATATGGCTGCGAGCCAAACTTCATCGAAGATGGAGTTCAATGAAAATTTCAGGTACTCCGTTTCTTTTCATGGCAGGAACGTTCAGAGAGACTGAAGACCAGAGAGAGTCCAGAGAGAAAGAGAGACAGTATGTACTCCTCGAATCGATGCTGAAGCTTGTTTGGAGAACTAGCGCGTTTCTCCGGACGAATGCGCAGATCCCATTTTCAGGACGTCTCCTAATATCTTTTCGATTGAAAGGATTCTCAGTTACATACACATATATTACCTGGGACATGTGCTGCGGCCGTGTGGCCGTCGACGTCATATGTACCACGGATGCTCTTGGCATCTTGAAGCCGTCTTCACCTTCGTCTGGCACAGTAGTTACCTGAAACAATTAATATGAATACTCTAAAAATTTCCTTAATAAGGTATAGTTTGACTATTAAATAATAAAATCGTTTAACAGATCATTTAAACTTGCCAAGACGTCACGAAGGAGCCATCGGTAGTGACCATCCTGATATCTAATCGAACAACGCTAATGACTAGGCAGGACCTTTCTTATCCCTTAATTATTGTCTCTTGGAGAGATTCGAGAACCTACAAACAAGTTCATCTGCTTCTTCAGGTATCGATCCGCAAAGTGTCCGACGTTCAGATTCGTTGGATCTACAGCCATTTTTTGGGTAAAAAATTTGAAATTCCTATCATCAGACCCAAAGCTTGAGCCCGAACATGGGTGTTGAAAAGAAAGGAACCTTCCTTTACTTAATTGCCTTCTTATCCAGGTACTTCTTTGGTGGGCGTCCTACGTTTAGGTTTCTCGAACCGTTTGTCACTAAAATGTTTCCAATCTGCTGACCATGGAATTATTAGCTACCCTTTTCCCTTCGCTAAGTGGACCATCCGTCATTTTTTCAGAACATTTCACGGCGCCTACCACCCGCCTCGTGCTCATCCCTAACCAACTTCTAGGTCCTTTCCTAAATCCTTCGCCTATCTACTCATCCTTTTTCCCAGCAATCTGGGTATTTACCCCACTATCTTACCTTCCCGTACGTCCAGTTTATACGTTCCTCATTTATCGATTAGACTCGCTGACCTAACGCTAATTGTAAGTTGAACAGCCAAGCGTTTCGGAATTGTGTAATGTTCCATCAGCGGATACGAATATCCTCCTTACTCACTCTCGGCACCTACCTGCGTAGATAAATGCTGATTTAAACTTTAACGGACGAACGTTATTTCACGGTATTATGATTAATTCCAGCATCCCTTTAACAACGCGTTCCTATTACGAGGCCGCTCTCGTGCTGGTTCGCCCCGCCTAGCCAAAGAGGGTCCCTTTCCAGACTCTTGTAATGAAAGAGTTTCGCCAAGGAACTTTTCGCTCTAATTCCCTTTGCGAGTAAAGTCGACATTCGATGAATTCTCTCAGCCAAATCATTCTTCAGAGCTTATCTTGGCGCTGATGGTTTAACTCAATTTATCATGTATTTATTTATTCATTCATTTTCTAGTTTGATCTTTCACCGCTGAAACAGATTTACTCCCGTTATAAAGATACTCATTCCGCAATGGACCTATGCAATGATGCTGGGGCGTGTGACTACGCCCACTAACTCTGTAATGCTTGGCGTATTGCAGATCGAAGCGCTTACTCGAAAACACTTATCTTGCTATTATCTTACCGTGGCAAAAGCAATGCGGAGTGCTTTAAAACAAGCCATACTGTATTTACGCTTACTTCGGTTACTCTCTAATGGTCCATCCTGGACCACCGGCGTCACCTTCTCGTATCGATCGATAGTGTGGCTTGTTGTTTGTTATTTTGTATGTCAGTGATTTATGATCTCCCGATAAATACAACGATAATAATCTTGGCCTTCACTGTTGTAATATTTGTTTTCGTCTACACCTAGCGTAAAATTACACTCAGCTCTGTGATATATTAGGGAAGCCTTGCCGAATTTCCATTTGGCACGTTTCCTTGAATATATAGGATTTTCGGTATACCGCGTAGTGTCCCATAAGTTGGACGAGTTTTAACGCTTAGCGAAGTACTTCTGACTTGGAAGGAGTATAGGTAGGCCGTCTTATCTTCTAGCCCTAAAGCCGAGTAAGCGAGAAGCGACTATATAGTGTCTCTTTGAAATTAATTGGACTGCGAATATTGGAGCTATCTCAGGGGGAGTTTTAGCGTCCCGGCCGATCGTTGTGTTCCTTACAAATTAGTCTTGGTGAACGTTAAAAGGTTAGAGGGAGGGGAGGCCGTAAAGAAGACGCCATCCAATCGGCCGGTTCCTTTAAAGGCTGATCAGAGGCTAAGAGGCTGAACCTAAGTATACTCCCGATACACGTAATAACTTGGAAATGAGATTTAATAAAAGATGCAGAGTGCACGGGCTTGGGTATCGCCCGCGGCCAATGGGAGCGTTCCTTTGAATTTACTTAATCGTTCGCGGCTACAGGGGAAATGAAACTTAATTACAGATTTTCCTGATACTAGACTCCTCCCATCAAGTGCTCCCTCAAGTTCAGTAATCCTACAGTCTTGATATTCTGAGTCGCTCGTGCGCACTTCTATCTCGGGCTCACGTCAATATACACGGGATTCGATATATATCGATTCCGTTTGAATAACATAATATCTCTACGGAGCGAATTACTTGCAGTTCTAATAGGATTGCAAGCTTAGAGACCTCTATCGATATATTTCTAAATTAAACCTCCCGGCATATATTGTTTCTTATAAAAAATGATCGAACAATAGAGAAGTACATGGGATTAATAATTATCTTAAGTATAAGTTGAACAGTGGAAATTTAATTCACCAGCGGTTAGTCCGTGCACGCAAGGCACAGTTTGTTGATAATTGAGAAGCGCGACGTCTGAATTCCACGAAAACGTTGACACCGGCGGCCCCGAGATATTTGCTGTTAAGAATTCGAAAAATTTCTCAATCGGGACGGCTTGTCGACACTCGCCAAAGCGCAACATCCGCGCGTGTTTTGAGCGTCCCTATGTCAGCCTCCATTGGGTAATTCGCCGTGAATTTCTAGCACTGGCGTGTTTCGTGCTTCGCATTTTTCTAAAAAAAAAAATAACCATCGCCATACGGATCCCATAAATACTTCGTCAATGGAATGTCCATTAAAAAAGCCAATATCTAAACTTACGAATACTAATCCAAAGATAGTCGACATATTTAAATCAAAGTACTCTCGAAAGACTCAGCACGAAGTACGAAGTAGTAGAGAATCGGTTGCTGGAGACTTTTTCCCTTCTTCGCACCCGAAGAATTTCGTTCGAGTGAGAAGAAAAGAGAAGAGCGAAAGGGCAGCATCGAAGTCCCGAAAATCCATGGAGTCATCGATTTTCCATTTTTCACCCAGCAAAGGGGTGTGGGTCACCCGTGTCTTAGCCCCTGCCCTGCTAGTCAGCCGTTCCCCTCTCCCTCCCCAGCATCTCCCCGTCATCCCCACCACTACTCACTTCATTTCTAAGCCCTATCAGTGTTCGCGTAGGACTGATTTTTTTACGAACCACAGCAGATATAACCAGGTCGAAATAAAATCGTCCACGTGGTTTTGTTTATTGCTCGACTCTGAGCCAGTACCCAATAATAGGCCAGCTCGTAACGTTTAACGAGGTTGGCCGCGCGCACGGTGCGCTCGGCCGTAGATGCTCTAGAGATAAAGGGGTGTTCGATACGTTTCCTCCTTATTCTCTCTCCTTTTTCATTCCTTATCCTAACCCTCTTCCCGTCGCTATCTCAAGTCTCCAAGATCGTGCTCCACGTCGTTCCGGTATATGAGTTAGATATGCGGGAGGCTACAGCTTCGCGGAAAACAAGGCTGAAGCTTCATGTAAAATCTGACGTACTTGAGAAACCGCAGTGCATTACGTAATCCCTCGTATTTTACGTTTTATTAGAGAAACGAGAGAAGGGTGGTGAGTACTGTACAGGGATGCAGGCCGCATTCGGGTCAAGTGGCTATGAATATCTGTATATCCAGTCACTGCTGTCTAACGCAACGAGCCATTATATGCACGGATATTTCAAACCGTCGTATACACATTAGCCTTTTATTTTAATGCCGGTCAACATATACCTCTATGCCTTATATCTATAAATACATATATTTTATCTCACTCGACACCATTGACTTTTTTTTTCTTTCTTCTTCTTATTCTCGTACTCTTCCCTCTCACTCTTCGTACTACCTGCAACTCCTTACTCCTAATGCACATTGCATTTTACAAAGCAATCAACCTGAGTATCCGTCGACTGCTTACAGTCGCCTTCGAGGAAGAAGAAATCTGGCTATTCCCTTTCAGTCAAAGAATTCCAGCGATACTTTAGCTTGAACGAAAGATCTTGGTTCGTACATTCTATTTAATCACTCTTACACGTGATAGATACGTTCCATACGTATCGCTGTTTCTATACTATATTGATTCGATGAATATATGTATATACATTATCACTGTATTAGTCAGAAATTACGAATTGCATTATATCTACACTGTAAATTGAATCTTATATAGTATCCTTGCCAATTTCACGAATTATTATTTTCCTCGAATTAGTACCAATACTCGAACTGGATAAAATTCCATTGCGCGCAACGAGTCCAGATCGTCTGACTGGTGAGGACGTTAAAGACTCTCTGTATAGATTCTCTAAAAAATTATGAATTGGAGAGACTCGGTTATTAGTATAAGGTATAAAGAAAGAAAAGATTTGAACGTTGGTGCATTAAGGTGTAATCCCAGTCTGGCAGGCTCTAAGGCTTCCAGGACGAAGAAGACTTGGCGGGTAATGACCAAGACTCGGTATGAGGCACGATCGTGCATTACTATCTCACCCTCTTGTGCCCGCATAGCCAACGTGGAGCATCTCTTCTCGATCCTGACTTCCTTTTACTTTATTTCCTTTATCGTACTCGGACTCCTTTGAACCCACGCATTTATCTATACGTGGTGTACACATGCCTCACTTTTATTTTTAAGCTCGCATCTTCCTTTTACGATTCTCAGTTTTCTTAGCCCAAAACAGGACGCGCCCCCTCCTCCTCCATCTACGGACTCGTCCTGCTACTCCTGCCGTATGTCTTATTTATTTCGGGGCGCGTTCCCGCTATACCCCTTCGGCCTCCTCACATCTAACCCCTACATTCAAGGCTCTTTGTCCCCGGACGTCGAGGTGTCAATGACTGATACCCCGGTATTGCTGTCGTGAAAGGTTTCGCGTGTACCCGCCTTGTTCCGTTCTATTAATTGAAAGGGAGCGTTTTCCTTCCTCCAACTTCTTACATCTTCTTGATCCCGGAAGTTCTTCTCGCCGACTGTCACCAAGAACGCGACCACGGTGGTCTCGTTCTCTTGTCTCTCGGTCGCCTCTGCGCTCGAGGCCGTCGATCGCTTCGCATTTGTCACGCAAATGCGATAGCACGACGTCTCTGCGAGCGAGTCTAATTTTTATCAAGGGTTCAAAAAGTTTCTGGCGAGTTGATACGTGGTAACTGTGTATATGCGTGGACGACTGTCAGGATACTCGGAACCAGTGTACCTAGTTTTCTTCAGGAGGCTGAGAATAAATGGCTCTGGTCTCTTGGTGTCTCGATCCTTTACGGTGCGCTTGGCTTAAAGGAAGCGAATCGCTCGACATGCTCCGGGAATAACGTATGACGTCTGCACTCGTGAACGTTCCGTCACGGTTCCTAGCCGTGCTAGCTCCCGCCCCAACCTTGATATGTAATCATGCAACATGCTGAGAAGACTTACGGTCTACGTCTACTGTCTGCTTCTGTTTCGAACTTGTAGAGCAACCATTCTGCGTCTGGTATCCCGATGACTCCCTCCTTCCCCACTGTCGATGTAAAATTAACCTCCGTAATTTACTTCGCTACAGGGGCGCATCGACTGACAATTGCATTTCTATGGTTTACATGTAATTGTCCTACGTACTACTATTTTCTTAGTTTAATCGAAGCTGATGCACGATCATAATTTCTTCAGTTGGTTATCACAGAGAGGGTGGACGTCGTGTATATTTTATAAAAAAAAGTATACGAGTAAATTTATTTGATTGCGAATTTTAAACGAGGTAAAGTTACACGACGTAAAAGCTTTGCAGGGAAAGCATCAATTTTATTTCCGTTCTTTTTTTTTCCACGTACGAACGAGTCACGATGCTTCCTGCAGGGTGGCAGTAGTGCGTAGGTCGTTACGTGTCGGTGCAATGACACAATGACCAACATAGCATAAGTGCCATTGTCCCGTCAGCCAGGCGTGAAATAAATAATATTAACCCCCTTGCGGATTCTATTTCATAATATTTCAATATATCGAGCATATACGGGTAACGCTCTCAAAGAGGGTTTAAAAATGATTTGTCTTTACATTTCCAAAGTAACCGCGATCTGTCAAATTGACTATAGACTGTGAAGGCACACACCAAGCGGCAAAATCAAACGCATGGAACGACCATAGAGATGACCAATCGACATCGTTAAAAGTGGCGACAGAATTTCGAGATATTTTCAATGCCCCACAAATCAGTTAGAAATTAGCTCCAAAACCGTTCGAAATATACGAAGCCAGTGAGAGCCTCGTGACACCGTGGATACTAATTTTTATCCAATGAATTTACCTCCGAAATAAGAGCTATTGCTTCCTAATTAACACCCACCTACGAGACATACGAACGTTCCTGTTTACAAGCAACGCGCGCCACTTCTAACCTCACGACATCTCATTTGAGATACAGGGATGCTGTAGCAAGGAGACTGTGGTGTATATGTAAGTATACCTCAGACAGATCCCAAATGACGTAGAGGAAACGACAGTCCGACTGGAGTTGGACGCAACTTGATTAGTCGTGTCTGCATTGTTAGCTAATCTATGTTAATCAGAGCTAAGCATTCGAATGCTCCATTCAGTAGGGAGTGGACGCTTGCGAACGAAGAGACTAAAGAAGAGAGTGCGAAGACGTTCGACAGAAATGAGAATGGGCGTTGGAACGATTATACGGGTCACGATACGGTATGTTCATGCTCTGTGTATATATGCCGGTATCGATTTAAATTACATTTTAATGGCTGTACCTTGGGTGGGAGCGATTATAAATAAACCCCAGCCGAAGCAAGTCGAATCGTTTCGTTCGACGACTGATCGCAGTGCTCGCGATACACTTTGATAAACGAAGCGGACCGTATCTAATGTAAAATGCTGCGATCCCTTTTTGCTTCCTGTAATCCCAGAGTCTCTCGAGTGGACATATATAGATATATTATGCACAAAGAAGTATAGCGTCGAATAATAAATAACCGGACATCAGTCAATATAGGTATTAGGCACTTTAAACGTATTCCTGATATCCCGACCTGTCCCAACTGGAGTACCGTATATAACCTGGGTGTAAATAGGTGACATTATATGAGACTATGCCTAAAGGACAAATATTCAATTCGAAATGCATATACACGTTTCTTCGTCTCGTTCCTTTTTTTCTCTCTTTTCTCTTCTGCCGTACGTATGCATCTACCATCTCCTTTCCTGACTCCTTTTAACGTGACTTTTGCTCTCCAGGCAAATATTTGATCGACTTCCCGAGCGACTTACACGAGAAGAAAATCCTAAGGGCAAACATCGGCGCCTTTGCTTAACACCATGGACGTTTGACTTTGACACCCTAACGGGCGGGAATGCCATTTACCTTTTTTCAAAATCCGCCCACCGAACGACTCACTGCTTCTACCGAATGTTACCCATTCGTTTATCGTTAGTGTTACCGGTCTAAGACCTTCTGTATACAGTCGAGACTTCATCGCGTCGCGTCTCGCTGCTGTTTGTACTTGATATTAACAATTTGGTAGGTCAGGGACCTGCAACGTGTATATACTTAGTCAGAGACGTAACCGTTAACGTAACACGGAATCGTGGTAAATATTATGAAAAGTTTTTTAAAACGATCTTTTGCTATCCGTTTGTCTGCAATACGCACGTGTCACTCGCTACGCGAGGTCGATCAAATGAGACGCGTGCACGTGAGTATATCTTCTCCACCCCCACGTTCACGTAGAAACGGAAGTCATTCACTACTCCCATTGACAGGGTCCTCTAAAAGTAGAGCGTGTAGGCGGGTTACGCGCCTCTGTAAGGATAACCTAAGTGGGCTTTAGGAACGCTAATAAATATCCCTTGGTAAAACAATCTCACGCAATACAAATATCTGGAAAGTTAATTCAAAAGAGTATAGACGCCTTTATCGATGCCGACACTCCGTAGCAAAAGGTCAGAACTTGCACACGGTTTTATCATCGCAGACGCCGTTGTCGCGCGATCCAAACACCTTTCAATTTGCATCGCGCATTCGTTCCTCCCATTCGACGCTACAGAATCGTATGACACTCTTGTGCAGATCCGTTCAGACAATCGACCACATTGTCCGCACTGTGCACCGTGACGTCACAAGATCTCGACATCGTTGCGAACTTTGACATTGGTACCACTGCAGGGTCAGCATTAAACCAGTGGCTCTCGTGTGACAGGGGTGCGATGATCTATAGATCCTAGAAACGTCCCGCTCGCTTTTGCCATACTCGTACGATCTCTTTGTTCCTTCAATTGGATTATTATTAGCGCACAACGAGGTATACGTGCGTGCACACATGTTTGAAAAAATCTGCGAGTCCCAACTAATCATTAAAATAGCCGGGAAACTCATTGGTGACAAAAAGGCGTTCGTACGTGCCGCCACGCATCTAATTGTAAGACGCTGAATACAGCGGCGATCTCATTAAATTAAATGACTCGATACGAGGACGCGTCCTGTACCCATACGTCGCTCTGTGCGTACGGAGCGCTGTCCTTGAGATATGTGGAAACGAGGTGGAAACCCAAAGCGGAACCTCCGGGCGAATTTTGGACGTATTTATTCTGGTGACTATATAGGGGTTGGAATATGACGATATAAAATAGACATTGAGTAGTTGAGAGACGCTGAACTTTAGATATGCGTTCGAGGTGTATTCAAAGGTGCAACCCTTTCATTAGCGTGTAGGCCACGCGCTCTATTATATCCGACAAAACATCTGATTCCATTGTCGAGTCGAGAACAATGATGTCGCGTCACGTGTTCTATTTTCAATAATTATTCGCGAAGTGCGCATAAAATTGGCAAATTGCACGATCCTGATCGGGTCTACCAGTACCCAGCGCTCTTACCCCCTACTGTATTCCTGGGGGGGTGGGCATGCGATTTACTGTGCTCTCCTTTTTCACTATGCTTCTTCTCACTCTCTCGGCTCTCCAGCTTCGAACAGCTGTCACCTTCGTTACGAACAAATGTCACTTCTACCGACAACCTCTGCCGTGACTAAGCCTCCTTTACAATCCCACGAGGAACAACCGGATTGCTGCGATTTAAATCCGCACTCTCTTAAATCAAACTCGAATCGCACGATTAAAAGCCATGTCGTACGCAGAAATCTATATATTTTCCTTGTCTTGTTGTTCTCGTTCGGTGACCGATCTAGATCTTCGACACGGGGCTCAGGCTGTTTTTACGTACTTTGGTAATGCACGTAGGTTATGTTATACGTGTACGTGAAAGTGAGAAAACGTATTGGTAACGTCAAGAAAAGTTTAGTTAATTTTGACCACACATGGCGTTTGCCATAATAAGTAAAGGTGTACGATAGTGATGTTAGGGATAAATGGTAATAGCAAATAAAGAGTAGTGCATTAAAATTTACGTCGAAATTGGTCGAGACCAATTTTTCCGTGAACGCGGCGGCTGGTTCTTTTTCTTGGTTCACGTTCTCTCGCTCCACTATGCACTTGGTGAAATTCCCAAGTGTCTTCGGATGGCTCAGGATGTTCGTAGAATTCGCGAGAGACGTACTTCCTTTTCGTAAAAGATCTGGTTCTACCGGGTCAAAAAAAGGGTGGCGTGACCGGGAACGAATGAATATGCAAGAATTGCGTCTCTTTGTCCGCTGGGTTGGCGATGGGGGGGATAAAAAATGAAGTATTCCAGAAAAACTGGCACGTGCTCTACTTTTCACAATGACATTATGCTGATCTCCCGATGTGCCCGGGTCTCGAAAGGCAGTTTGCAAACAGTGCCGGATCATTAGAATCAGAAAGGGCTCGTTCGGGGGGTTCCGAAGGACTAAAAAATAATGAATAGATTGGTTAGCCAAAATTTCAGCCTTATATTAACGTATAACGAATTATACAATACTTTTCGACTTGGTGCTTATGCGTACGTCCCTTCCTAAATTCTTTTTTTTCTTCTTTGCCACACGAATCACTATGAATTTTCATACTGCTTCTGTAACGCGGTCAGATACCCATACAAGTGGGCGCCCATACGACTAAAAATATGTTTACATATGTGCGCTTTATCACAATATGAAGCTTGTGTCGAGTGATACTTCCGACAAGGTTAGCCACTGAAATAGATGAAGATACTTGCTCGCAAGCGTGTACATAAAGTGCACAGTAGCCACAGTAGCGCACGTCATTCGCAACACGTCAAAGCATCACCTCGTGACACCTCACGTGCGTTGAACCTTTTATTTACAAAAAGTGCATATACAGTTACGTTATACGATTCCAATGAAACATATTTTCTGCTTTTGATTCGTCATAATAATTTCTATAGTTTGTGTAATCTTATCGCTGAGCATTTTTCCTTCCTTCAGACTCTATCTGTTTTAAATATTTACAATGAAAACTGTATCCATTGGAAACGTGAAATTGGAAATGATATACGGGATTGTGTTTCTTTTTTTTTTTTCAAAAAATTGCATGCGACGTGTCAATTCTTGGGTCACGTACAGCTGCCAAATATTTTACCGAATTACGTGGACGCGCACGAGTATCTAGGATCACGCTGGAGCTCGGTCGTATTTTCTGTGGGATGCACCTTAGGATTTTGAGAATGGAATTCAGACGAGATAAGGACGGATGGACGAATTAATGGATTACGCTAAAATGTCCACACAGCCGTTTTCGCAGTATTATTCTACTAAGGGAGATCCAGGGCGATGATGAAAGTTACGTTATTAAACCAACGGAGATCGACTCTTGGAATTCTATCTTGGGTTTACCCGGTGTATAACCGTCTTCTCACGATAGCGAATCTTTTCTCTGCACAAAGATTATCTCTCGCGCATCGTTTTACTCGTGTCGGTAAAGCTAATACTTGTCAATTCAGAATCGATCGTTAATCAGTTACCATTGGTTCGTGTAGCAAATGAAAAAAAAATTTTACCACAATATTCTCTAATGAGAAAACGTGAGGATTTTTTATGTCGCATGATTACCAACGTCGTATCGTTTGATTTGAATGATAAAATACCAAGTAAACATTGAATGGGGGAACAACGGAAAATTGATAAAGTGGAAATTGATAAATCATGTGGAAAGAGTAACCATCACTATGCACGTAGTGTATATAAAGGTGGGTTATGGGTAATAATATAAATAACATTGATATCAACATTCCTGGAATGTAGCTCGAGATAAAAATTTATACAACAGTTAAAACGTGTTTGACGTACGAATTACGTGTCCATTCGTGCCAGTAAATGAATAAGGTCCCACATAACCCATCGACGTCAACGACTCGATTCGATGCGCGGACGCCTTAAGAAAACATTTTTAATCGAGTCAAATGCCTCTCATTGTGCGTATCGTGATTTGTACCTCGTTTTCCCGGATTACTATGGACCTTTGAATCTCGATTGAGTGGTGCCGCTGGACAAAGTGATTATTTTTAATTTTTACTTAATTTTTTTTTCAAAGATAGTATCCCTCTTATCACGGAAATAAATTAAGGATTTCTATATTATTTTCTATTCTCCGACTCCCGTCTACACGTGCGCCATGACATTTACTGTTTTCCGTGTTAGCTGTAATAAAATCATCTGCAATAACGTAATTTATCTTTACGACGGACCTTATCACTAGGTTTTTTCGATCTCTTGCCTCTGCCTTTAACGTCTCGTATAATGACGTCTCTGAATTTTGAAGTTTCATTATTCTCCTATTACTTCGATTTTTCGAGGATAGGTATTTTTTCTCCGAATTTTTTCTCACTGGAAAATATTTTTTTTTTGTGTAACATCATTAAGATTTCAATATCCACTCTGAGACAATGACAACTACTTCATAAAGTTTGATGATTTTTGAAATTGGTGCTCGAAAGTTGAAAATTTTCAAACCTTTGGAGAAGCCGCGTGGTTTAATAATTGACCGATGGATACTAGAAGGATCCCTAACCCGATTTCTAGCTGTATGTGAAGAAATGGGCAATTATAAATAATTTCTAGCCCGAAGCCAAGTCCGTTTTATCTGTCCAATAGGAAGGCCGAAATTCGAGGGAGAATTATTTTCCTTATTAATTCTACACGTCTCTATAAAATACGGTATACGTTCATTTAGTAGGATCCATATCAATTACGCTTCTAAATTAATAGTTCACTTTAAGATAATTAATACTTACACGGAAGCACATCTGATCGTGTGATAAGAATCTGTGGATTTCCAGCAAGGCGAATGCTCACGCGTTTACCAGAATAAACAAATCAGACACGTGGGAATGTTTATGTCAATACGACACATTCCGTGCGCGTTATATAAATCACTGTCAGTCAACGTGTATTCAACGAACCACTCCTCATCATTAAATTATCCCCATCAATTTTCCTCTCTGACTAATAGGATAAACTGTTATAATGTTAAAAATTCCACGTTTTCAAAAACAAAATGTTTATACTAGCACGATCACTGGTCCGTTCACAGAATCCGACCCTGTACCCGTTTTCATGAAAAGTCCTCGCATTCACGAAAAATGCACTTCCTGTTACAGGAAGCATCGTAAGGTCCGATCGATGACCGATGTTTCTCACATGGAACTGATTTCACGCTTGATAAATTTTTTAGAGTTCAGAAATTCCGTCCCCATGAAAATCTTTATCGGATCAGTCTCGTGCGCTCGGTCCGTTTTTATTATTCATCCCGTGAAAAGAATTAATACGCATTGAATGTATTTTTAATCACTGCCATGATTCGATATATATAATGAATCTTTGGACGTTAATTCGAATCATAGAAACACAGTCAAATTAATAAATGTCATTGCAGTTAAACGTAACGCAACGTATATGGTAAACGCTGTCGGGTGAGTCCGTGACTTCGCAGCTGGGTGACCATCGCTGCACTGAGCTCTCGACTCTCTTTCAACCGAGGAAGCAGTCCAGCTTTGTGTGGTAGGGCTTTAGGCTTACACGTATTCACAGTAAGCGCACTGTACGCCCACAGTGACGGGACGCGTCTTCACGCACGTGGACTGGCTGACACGCACGCTCCTACGCCTATGGTGCACGCACACGCGTGCAGACGCGGGATCGGAGATTATTCTAAAATACTCGCTGTGGCAGGAGTGTGAGAGAAATTGAGAAAGAGGATGGAGCGACTAGGGGCGGAGATGAAGGATTCTGGACGAAGAAGATTCCACGGCCTGGTCCATTCAGAATCGACTCCATTCCTGGTAACGTTCGACACTTTCACCGAGAATCGTCGCCATTTTCTTTAATTAAGTCTCGTTCCATAAAGCTTTACTAGCTAAAAAATTGATAGCGCTGATGTGTGACTTTAGTTCTTCATATCAATTATGTCATTTTCCTTGTTTCTTACTAGCTGGTAAAGGATGGGCGGGTAACGTTAAGGTTCATGTACACGGGATACTGCCGCGGAAGCGTCGTTGTATGTTTTCTTTTGTAGATTTAAACAGACGTTTTGAGTGTGCGATTGATGACAGTATTTAAATTTTTTCTGCGTAAGGAATCTCGCTCAACTTCCGGACTGTTACAATATAAATGCAAATCGTGGACACAAACCCATTTGGTTCCGCATAACGTTAGGCACACTCTCGGGACCCTGACTTGCGCTTCTTTACCGACAGATTCTAATGCGCACGAATTTCAATTACGAGACCCGATACTTTGGTCCCTTCGTACGCCAGACGCTCCTTTAATATCTCACCTATTGACGCCGGAATATTTTCCAACGGTCTATATAACGTGCGTTTAAAGTCTCCTTCGCAGCGAATCAATACCGCCTTTTACACCTTGCTCAAATAGTCTTTTCTTATCTGATCCCAAGAGTGACGATAATTAAATAAACAAAACGAGGTATATATATCACTTCTCGAATATTGTCCAATAACTTGTACAGTGTCGAGTTTGAATATTCTCACGCAAGGACCCCGGTCCACGTCTCTGAAAAATTGTCAGGAATGTAATCAACGATCTCCCTGCACAGGGGTTGGCCTACGTGTGTACGAGGCATTAAAAAATTTGATGGACGTCGAACGATCTTGAAAACTCGTCATGAGACTCACGAGGCTCTTCCAGTTTTCGTCTTATTCCAGACTGAGTGAACGCAGCCTGCATGGTAAAATTCTACGAACACTTACCTCTCCATATTACATTATATTCTAAACTGGTCCTAAGGCTCGTATGCGTCTTTGCCCACGCACTTTATACACGGCTGTCTCACGGCGCGTTAAAATTACCGAAGATCATGCCAGACGGAACTTATCGGAATCCCATGGCCGCGACAGGAAATTAAAAATCTTTCAAGTCAACTCAGTGGGTGGTTTTTGCTGCGAACGAAGTTGAATTTTCCTTCGTTACCTAGACTGCCTCTAGTGGAGACAAAAACATCTTGTCTCTTTTTCTACTTTCCCCCACATTCCCAGTATATTCACGCCCCGTTAGGACAATATATCCTGGGATTTTTGGCACGTGTGAAAATACGCCCTAAGACTTTTCTTTTGCTCAAGCCGACTGCCACACATGTTCGGTCCACGTCACGAGCTACGAGAGTCTCAAGGTTATTGCCTGTCTCTCTCTTTATCCACGTTCACTCGCATACGATAAGATTATTTCCGTACGATGTAAAGAAATTGCAAATTCACCTTAACACCTACAAAAATCAAGCTTGACGCTCACTGACGTATATTAAAAAGACCACCCGGTATAAGGAGAGCGTCTCGCGATTCCGAGCCATCCAAAAATAATTTCGATGCAAATGCACCGAGCAATGGGCGGCTTTTGCTTTTTTTTTTCTTTCTTTTTTTTTATTAAACCTTCTGTAAATACGACAGCCTGGGCCAAGATTGCCGCGATGCTTAATCTGTCGCTCCCTAGGTCGAAAACACTTTCGGACGCGCGCATGCGAGTGTCGATGCGAGTGCGTTTCTATGAGTAGGTACAGCCTACTCATCTGGCTCTCTGGCTCGGTCTCTTTGAACACGTGAGAGCCGATCCCAGATAAATTCGTCTGGTGTCCAGCAGACGTTCGCCCGCGCGTAAACAAGTTCTATTATGCTATGACCTACCGGTAGAAGGTACATCGTACGATGGAAGTAGCCTTTAAACTCGACTACCTGATATCGCACTTAGACCTTCAACGCGTCCATAAGCATCGATGCTTATGTAATCCATATAAATGCATAAACACTGATCGAGCATCGTGTAGCGAGAAATGCATTTCGTATCATGCTACTTCACTTCGCTTATACGCAGGTTTGCTGCTGTATGGATAATCTCTGTGCGAGCATATAAATTAAACCGGAGAGTGTATACACGAGGAAAACTGTTGACTGATTTATACCGTAGTGTTATTAAGGACCCGATTTATTTTTCTTTTTGAGTTTACTGTAATAGACTAATAGACTTTTATTGAATTGCTGACTGTTAATTCTAACCTTCCGTCTGCACTTGGTTAACTGCCTGCTATCGAAAAATGTGAAACGTTCTCCGACCGCGTGATACACCTGGTGAATGTCAGTAGGGTGGACATACTGCAGAAATTGGATACGGATCGCGATTGCTCTTTTTCAAAAGTTTGACAGACTTGGAAACCGGATAGCCATACGTGTTATATATATGCGGTCGATCAACCCCTTTAGGCATGCCGTGTACGTTCGGCGAGTATCCGGTGTTGTTGACGTCTGCCAAAGAGTTCGTACAGGCTGATGGAATATTTGGATTTTAGTTGTTTCCTTCCTTGACGGCTGTTTTACCCTTATAGGCCAGGGTAAGGTATTTCTGTGAGTTTTTGAATAAGCGTGGAAATAGACAAAACCGATAAAAATGTATGTTCTACAAATAGTGGCTCGGTACGATGTTTTGCTATGCAACACGTTTTTGGTAGGATCAGCCCTGGCCGAGGGGTGCAGGAGAGGACGCGCGAGGGTGAGCTTAAGATAATATTTGTTGTAATAACATCTTACCAACCACCCTTACGCATTCTGGATTTCCTACGGTCTTTGCGTCCGGGACACTTCGGTTTTATGGCTCAACTTCATCCAGCATCGTTATTCTTTTATTCGATTTTTTTTTGTCCAAGTTGCCAGTGGGAATTATGACGATCTTATCACTATGGGTGGCGTTAGTTTCCTCGTTACCGCTATTATTCTTCGTCGCAGGGGTGCACGTGGGAAGGGTGTCCAACGATTCCAATAAAACGGCTAGTCCACCGGGACCACAGGGTATGTAGGTACTTCTCTTATTATATTTCTTGTCATAGAAAATTATTGTTTTTATCTGCGTGGGTGGTATTTTGAGATATTTCGAAATTTCAGAATTAAATAAAATGTCCACCTCTCTTCGCGAGGACTTTACAATTTTAGTATCGTTCCGGAAACCATATTACTATAACTGCCATGCTGCTCGTCGCTTCTCTTGGAAATAATTATCATTCAATTGAGCTTGTCAAAATATACGGAATAGGCTTCTAAGAAGTAATTCCCCGATATCCCATATAATATGCAAGAGGAATTAAATAGTATCTTCCAAATTCAAGGAACCTAGAATATCCAGGATCTTACTCTCGAAAGATCCAAGGGACTCAAGGCGACCTCAATTGCCAAGAGGCTTTACTGCTTCCATAGCATTCATAATTTTTCATTAGCCGAAACAAACCCTCGTGAGAAAGTATTCGTAGTCTAGCATACACCTACCGTAATTATCTATATTATCACAGCGTAATCCCCATTAGAATTCCCTCGGTGTAGTAGGACTTAAATTTTTACGTCTCGATCTTCGAAGCTTCCAAGATACTCTGATATACCGTACCCAGAAAAAATTTACCCCATTCGGGGGAGGATCCGGGTGCTCTCGTAATCTCTGCGCGTATCGCTTTTGAAATACGTCGCTGCTAACGACGCTACACTCGGTACGACGAAGCATATATAAAAAAAAAAAGTACAGACCATGATAACTCCAAAATGATTATCAACCTCGGAACGTACGATTTGGAAGCACGTTTTTAGAAATCGGTCACACTTTGCGGGACGACTGCACAAAGACTGCAGAGAGAGAGAGAGAGAGAGAGAGAGAGAGAGAGAGAGAGAGAGAGAGAGAGAGAGAGGGACACGTGTTCAGCGTGGCGCAAACCGCATTAAGATCAATGCAGCCGGTAGGCGTTGCAACGGTGAAGCTATAACATTGTGTCCTTTTTCGGTAGAGAGTATATGTATATATGTTTGTTTGTGTATATATAAATATATTCGATTCTCGATAACATCGCAATATAATTTTTTCATCCTTATTACCCACTTTTTCATTCCTGTTTTGTTTTTTCTACGTGGCAATAGAAACGAACGTTTCTCGCTGTCATCGTAGAGGAACCGTTCCTTGATATAAATATAATAACTTTAAGGGTTGCCATATAGGGATGGATGGTACGGGTCGTTCCTATCGGCGACCTTTCATAAACATTCTCCGGGTATCTGCTGTTTATAAAATGCGTCTAGACTCCTAGACAATGTGCCCTACGTTGAATATCAATCACCCTGGGACTTACCGACCATATACCTCTCACATACGTACCAAGGCCTTTAGATTTTTAAATATCTTCCTTACACGAGTGTCTTTAACTACTTACGGTGGTTAACATAGAGATACGATAGGGTTGAACACGTATCCTATCCACGCGACGGATGCCTTTACGATCCATAAAGGTAAGGAACATTTAATGATAGAATAAGGAAGAGCTAGAGAGAGAGAGATAGACTGCGGACGACACACAGTGAGAGACATAGGAACGCAGACGAATGAGAGCATCAAAGGATCAAATGGAAAAACTGTGCGTACCCGCGCAGCCTTGCGCGTATATATATACCTATATATGCATCAGAGGCCACCCTGGTAGTACTGCCTGGTGTTTTTCGGACTTTGTAATTTATAGGTGCACGAGTTAGGAGAATTGTATATTGTTCACGGGCGCAGTGCCGGTGAGAGAATTCTAAGGGCCCTGGATTAAGGGAGCCTTTAGGTATACATGGGTTACGACAGTCAATCGGTACCACCCTGATGAAAAATTAGTCTAGGATTTTCTTGGGATTGGAATACTTTTTATTCGTGTCCGTGGATTGGTAACTCACGGTATATTGGTTACAGTAGGATGTTCACGGTAAAAATAATCATGGGGATATATACTCTCCAGTGGCTGCTTTCGGGAAACGTTCACATAGTCCATTCGCTCCTGTCCTCCACAACAGGCCACTATGCATTAGTATTTTATTAGCTCTTAAAACGGCAGTTAAAATCCCGCAGGTTCTTGACCTTACCCCGAGGGTGAGCTTTCACGTTTCACTTTAAATGGTAGGTTCGTTGACCCCTTCCACCGTTGAGATTGACGTGGATCATCGATATTCCACGGGGACGTACCCTGCGGATCTTTTCACGATCCCTTTGCAACTAATTTTATGGTCGTTAGCCACACGTTCAATAATACGTAAGCGGCGTTGTTATGCTCGTCGATGTGGGCAGAGAGAGAGAGAGAGAGAGAGAGAGAGAGAGAGAGAGAGAGAGAGAAGTGAGTAAAACAGTGAGAAAAAAGAGAGAAAGAAGAAGGACCGAGTATACAGAAAAGTGAATGCGTTAGCTTCGTATGGGATGAGACCGGAAACCCTTGATAGTGCTTCCGTTCGATTATATTACTTTTTTTTTCTTCTCTACTCTTTACTATTTTTTTTCTCTTTTTTTTTACTTCATTATCTCGCGACTTTTGGGCACGTCCCATTGCGCCCTTTTCATGGCTCATAAAACGCTCCACGACCATCATATCAATCGTACAAAACAATTATATTAATGCGAGCCTCGTGCGTCCCTCGATATTGGAACCCTTATCCCGTAACGGAAAAGGATTGCTGTTAATTCGAACATCGTAAAGAGTGAAAGTAACACAACATAGAATTAATTCAACTTTATAACAATTCTCTTGACATTGCAAAAAGTCTATACACACAGTCAGCGTATACTTAGTGTAATACGTCCTGGAATTTCATGGTGAAATTTAATCGATTTTTTTTTTCTTATCTGAAAAATCCCGACTAGCATTTCTCTACGATCCGATTAGCATATACACACCTAGCAAGATTCTTTAATGGCGCCCGTCCCAGATAGGACAGTGTGATAAAAATTAATGTATAAAAATCATCCCCGTGCCCAAGGAAGCTGCTTCGTGGGTACCTGCATGCACCCTTTGCCGATGGACCAGGGAGCGGAATGAAACAAATGATTGAGACGTTCGAAACCCCCCGCTACCACTGAGATAGTTTCTCGACTATGTCAGTCGGCTAAGTATTCTGAGAAATTGATCCCGAGATAGGCGCATCCTTGGGACATTAATCTAGGGGATGCCTGCCTTGGTCGCTGCTCCGCCGAGCACCTAGACTCTCTGGAGCAAACAAAGCGCGCCAGGTTCCCCCTATCGAATTACCCAAGTTTCCATCGGAGGTATAGTAGCTTGGGAAACTAATCTATAAAATTTTTCATTTTAGCTGCGATAACAAATAAATGCATTCAGTAATCACATACGGTAGTTACAAATTAGTATTAGCCATATGTATGTGTAGATAAATACTTAACAGTAATACATATTAGTCTCAATAGTGTCCATGTATGTATAACCGGAGGTAACGTCAAATAAAGAACCGGATTCATGGAATCTTGAAAAACTCACGAATGCAATAAAGGCTAGGAGAAATGGTATTTTGAATGACTTAAAAATCTTATTCTAATTTATTCTTCATGATCGAGATATGTCAAGTGGCGTGAGGCTGATTTATTTGAAAAATTATCAACTAAAACGTATGAAACACATTTGACAGCTGTCACGTGATTCGCATTCTCGAGCAAATTTCGAAAATATTTGTTTACCTGCATCAAATTAAAAAAAATGTTTTGATAAATCCAATTTATTATACTAAAAAAAAAATCAACCAATCGCGAGACAGTCTTGGTCTATGGATTCAAATGCTTTGCTCTCCCCGTGCAGGAAGTTGCGGTACGTTAATGCAGATGACATAATAAGATTTGTTCAAGTCTTTCTAGTTTACCTATTTCGTCATATTTCCAGAAGATCCGTGACCACGGAGAGGCGTATGAGAATAGCAAATAAGAGTTTGCAGATTCCTTGAATTCATCGGGAATATATCAATAATATTTGTAAAGTCAGTTTTATCAGTAAATTTTCTAGGACCTCCTGGACACGGTGATTCCGAGAAAACTTCATCTTATCCTCAACCGAGACGAAATAAACTGACCGTCCACGGGTTCTCCATTTTGTTCCCCTCTTCATTATATCTACCATTTTTTATCGTACTCGGTAGTTTCGCCACGTCGCAACTCCTTAAGCATGTCCAGGCCACCTTGCAATGTCTTGCTCGAATTTTTTTATCCCGGCATAAACCGGCCAGCACGAAACGACCTTAAATTCCCACGTGGAGGATTCACGTATAAGCGCGATAGGCACTCGCGAATCTCGCCTAAGATATACGCCCCGCAAGTAATACATGTTTTCCCTGGACTCGAACCGTAGTCGCGTACTTATACGACTTAGGCTCTCCGGAGCCGAACACTTTTTCTCGAATTTGCACCAGCATTGGATTACCCTGGCGTGCAGAACTGGAAGCTGTAAACGATCGATTTCACGCGAAGTAAACGCATACTTGCGGATCATTAAAAAAAAAAAATTAACTCCAAAGTATGGGCGTTGCTTTCATTATCGTTAAACCAGGCTGCTTTGCCGCGGGTGATTAATAAGGGTTTATTATCACCAAACCGTCCAGGAAATGCGGGCTGAAACCAGCCCTGAAACGCATGAAAACGATTCTCGCGCAACTTCAGTTAATTTCAAACTTTACTCACTCGTCTTCATCGCGGAGCGCGATGGGATGGATGTGCGTCAGGTAGGAAAACAAAAAAGAAATAGTCAAAGAAAAATCGATCGGCGCAACGCGATGGTTATTTTAACGAGGTAACTTTCACCGAGTCGAAGGAACCGGCCTACTCGAAATTGTATAATGCATTTCCTGACACCTTTGAGGAACGTGACGGCCCCCCCGATGGCAATAAGGAATCCTCGTTAAGGCGACACCACAAGTGCATCATTGCACGGAACCATGAAATATTCTGTAGGGACCTACTTCAATTTCGAGTATGTCTCTTGTCACTGACAGACGTCAAAAACATCTCTGTTTGCCCTTTTTCCTTCCTCATCCATTTAAAGGACAAAGTCGCTTTCGGACGACCATATCTTCTTGTTAAACAATCCGCGCTAGACAAACTCTTGTCCTTCGTCTTTCTTTTACGTGTCTTTTTCTTACTTCTTTCCTTGGTATATTACGTCGCTTTACGCTTCTCCGAGTTAACGTCTTCATTAGGTAGCACGGTTTCGGATCGTGCGTGACGTTGATGAGGATCGTTTGAATTCTCCCAGACTCTTTGGTCTTTCTGGCTCGTCTTCTGCATCGCTGCCCTCCTGGCATTCTTCTCGAGTGGATTCACGTGAGAGTATACTCAGGAATATATGATCAAAAATATATATATATATATCCATATGTAAAACTTTGTCAAGTCTTTGATATCCACGTCGGACCTATAGATTACGTAGTAATTGGCAATACTGATTAAATTTTTTAAATTGAATTTTCTTCTCTTTGCCGAATACTCGCCGTGACGTCTCTTTCAAAGGATTAATCGTGGTCAACGATTACCTGCGATTTCCTGTGTATCGTGTTTCCCAGAATTGCGAATATGCTAAAAGGATTGCAAGCGTGTAACCCATACGTATGGCTATTGGCAAATATGTATAACAGTGGAATGCACCCGATCGAATTGGCATCTGGTTTCGCTCGTCTACCGTGGCGAATAATGCGTCTATCAATTTCACCCACGTTCGCGCCTTTCTCTCCGCAACGTTTTATTCCTCGTGTATCATCCACTTTATGCTTGCTATTGTTAGGCGCAATTGGTTACAACGAGAACGGGAAAGAAGTTTCATTCAGGGCTCTGGCAACAGTTATTATGCTAAATGTCTTCAATTAAGCAAACGGTTCTCAACCTAGCCCTTTCTTCTAGTAGAGCTTGTTTCGTTTCTTCAAGAAGTCATACGCGTTTCTTTATACGTTTTAAGAAATGGTCCGATCTTACAAGGCAAATACTCGCATTGAATATATTATTGCGCGAATCGGATTTTCTTTAGTTTTGTATCTTTGCTGATTAAAATCTTTATATTCCACTGGTACGATTATATTATTAATTATCTGTACAACAGCTGCGGTTGTTTTTTAAGGGGAAAAAAAAAATAAGAATGCCAATTCTGGTAGATCTTTTAGGTTGAGCACCTGGCTTCATAATCGACACTCCAAGAATGCGGGGAATGAACGTGTATTTCTCACGCCTAACTATTACCGTGTCAGCCCAGTCCCTGAGTTACTGTCGCAAGTTGCGCAATTTCGTGGAGGTCCCTTCGTTGCATACGGTCTCGTGAGTTTTCGTGGGCGATTCGCCGGGTCACGAGAGGTGAGATTAAAATGGCGCTTCTACAGCGTGCACGAGATAAATAATAAAATCAGATAAATTTGGCGAATGTACCGCGCACGGACTGTTTCTCTTTTCGTCGTGAAAAAAAAATCACTGACGTCTCTTTCTTCGTACGAAAAATGTCGGGGGAACCTGTATCGTTTCAAAACTGTTATAAAAGTCTATGGTGGTCATCGTAAAAATTCGAAACCCTTTGTCAGGCACTCCAGGAAGGAGGCGTAGCTCTTTCGTTATGGCCCAGAAGAGAAACGCAACGATGATCTTTACGAGAACACCCAACGCTCTTCGGGATGGTAAAAAAGCACGAAAAATATATACATATAGAATTTCGTAAAGCTAAACGTCTGGCGCCTAAGGAATCTCAAGAAGTGACTCGATTTTCAAAGTCGTCTCTAGTCGTTCGCGCACCTAAGACATTTCTCGCATATATCCGTAAACACTCGAGAGACCTTTTTTTCAAATTTATGACTTTTGAAACGTCGTGTCAAGTTTTGTGATACCGATTGCAAAGGCCTGTGGAAAGGATAAGAACTCATAGGCTTCCAGTCGTTCGTGGAGAATACAAGAGGTCCCGGTACAGAGTCAGGAAGTCTTGACGAATATGAGAGAATCCAGCCGAAGGGGTCAACTAGAGACAAGGGTAGTAAAAGAGTTTTGGAGATTCCATGAAATTCATTTGGCAAAGACAAGCCGTGGTTTTCGACTATGAGGAATGGGCGGATCTTCACTGGTTACGTCGCTCTTAAATTATGCGCGCCCTTATCTCGAGGGTTAAAATAAGTTGCTCGTTTTCTCGTGAATATATTAACTCGCCCCAACCCTTCGAGTAAATAAATATAAAAAGTATCTCTCACCCTCTCAGGGCTAAATCTTTCAGTCAGGCCGTTTCGGCAGGAAAATAACAGACAAAGCTGGGCAGAGCAAACGGAGAAAAGTTATTACATAAATCAAGAAAAACAAACAGATAAGAAATCAAATTTTTATTTACTATGTGATTTACACATTTTTTATATCGTAGGATCTCAAGTATTTTTTCGAAATTGTTTTTACACTCTCGCCGATTCTTGCTCCTCTTATACCATACTCTCCCATCTTCTCTTTGACTTTAATAATCACCCGTTCTGCTTTATCAGTTCCAGACGGTTGCAGAAAGTGGAATGATGATTTCGTGGTTACACTAATCTCGGGAATAAGTAACGAGCGCGTGCACGTAGCATAGCCCTCAAAGCAAGAAAGATAATTCTCGCTCGTCCAACCGGGATTTATTGCGCCGCTGTGCCTCTCGCGCTTATCAATTTCTTGTTAAGCGCTCATCTAGAAACGCTAATTATATGGCAAGGATGATGTCGGGATTTTTATTGTTCAGCAGACAGCAGGTACCAGAACGCGCCGCATAAATCATCGTGCTCTTTATCATTGTTTTTGTATTGCCTCCATGAACAATTATTGTATTCCCTACAGTTTTCCAATTTACAATAGGATTTTTGATAGTCGTAGTAAAGAAATATAAAAATATTCGTTCTCTTTTTTTCTTTCATTTCCAGATCGCCTAGCATTTCATCACTGTAACGTTGGCTTTTCGCTAGAATGAGAATGATGACAGTTCAAGTTTTGTTTGGACCATGAATTCCAGGAGAGAAAATTTGAAAATTTTTCGAAAATTCCAGACACTCTCTACAAGTCATTTTACATAATTTTTTAATTTTATTTTCTTCGAGTCGACTGTGGCCGTGTTAACGTCTTCTAGAACGTTTCGAATGAAATTCACCGTGGGCGGCGGCGAATTCGGCGGACAGGGTCGGCACCCACACTCTTTCTTCGAAGAAAAAAAGAAAGAAAAAAAGGGAACCCATTTACTAATTGTGGTTATTTCGAAGGGCCTCGAGGTACCAACGAAACGAAATAAGAAGTATCCGCCAATAGGAGCGGCCATTTAGACAAATTGACCAATCCAGACTAAACTTAGGAAGCTTTTATCTCGTTGGATAGTAATTATCAAATTACCTTAATATTTACGGCGGGCCTAATGCGCACCCTATACTAAACAGATCTGGCATATTTATTATATTTTATGTTTCTATATGAGTTCTCCCTAATTTCATGATCTATGATTCATAACTTTTTTTTTCCTATCCCTACGCAGGAGGTCATTTTAAATACTAGATTACGCGATAACGAACCACGCGTGTAACGCTTTTGCGCTACCTGATTGAAATCCAATTAACTTTTAGATTAAACTGTCAATTAATTATTTAATCTTCTGACAATGGGGAAGGAAACCGACGAATTTCCTAAGACGGTATACCTATATATGTATATAAACCCTTTTCACTGAGGATCCCGTCTTCTCAGACCTTTTTCAATCCTTCCTTAAGCCTTCTCAATTTCCAAACCCGTTGTTTGTCACTCTAAGGGATAATTATATAAGCCCAGTATCATTGTAACGACCCCACGATATCGGCATTAAGACACTTTCCCCCCAGTAACAAATTAAGTTATTTTTTTTTTTCGACGATATTCCAGTCTTATCGTATTTTAACTATACCGTTTCAAACGGAAATCCTTAAGAAATGCAAATCCTAAAAATTATGAGTTTGCCGTCAAGACTCTAGCAAGGAAAGTTTGCAACCGGAAACTTCCCGTGAAATTCATCGGCTCGATTTTCGAGTCTTATCTATACCGATAAGTTCCGGCCGCCGTAATAGTTTGCCGGCTCTTGCCGTATAAGTCATGTCATAAATTCTTAAAGTGACGTAACGGGAGGCGACTTCCGACCAATTGCACCCTCACTTACCAAATGGTACTGTGAGTGAGTTGTGGCGCAGTTCACGAGGCTCCGAGACTTACAAAAGAATTTTCGTGAGTACAAGAACATGTACCTACTACTTATGCAAACGATTTCCAGTATCTCCCTCTCTCTCTCTCTTTCACTCTCATCAACGAGATGGTCTGTGATACAGAATTTTACTATTTTGATATCGGCAAAATATTCCAAATAGTCAGGATATTAGAAATATATCGTTATATCATCCACCTTAAAGTAAAACCGCGAGTTTTAATTACGAGTCAGTCAGTTTTGAAATTCCCGCGCAAAAGCCGACACGAGAGCAGTTTTCATTTTGTACAAAGGGCATTGCTTCCCTGAACTCGTATACGTAAACTTAGGTACATAAACATGGTACGGTTTAAGGGGGTAGATTTGCCTTTGATCTCACACCGAGTTAACGTATCTCGCTCGAGTAGGAAGTTTCTTATAACTAAGAATTGTAAATCCCAGTCTCTCTGTCCGTCCATTCTCTCTCTTCTATCCTTTTCCGCCATGTCCACACGGAATGTCATTCTAGCATTCGTTATACACTGCCATCTATAGACCGAGACATGGAACTAAAGAAATCATCTAATCGGCTTGTTTTAGGATCGTTCCAGGTCTTTGGTACAATTTCATCCTGTGATTACGTATCATCGTGCTCGTGTAACCTACGTGTAGATCTTCTGGCCTACTTGGTATGCAATAATAGTACATTCGTGTCGGGTTTCGCGGATTGCCCAAGGATCTCGGATGGCACGTGCGGCGCACGCCGCGTACAGAATCCACGTGTTACACCTGAGGCTTTCCCCGCTGAAGTCAGAAGAACGTAAAGACCTGGAACGTGGAGGTTTGGTATGGCACGATTAGCGTGCCATGCGGTCTTATAAAATTACAAAGGGAAACTATAAATCACTTATGAAAATAGCCGGCTCATTAATAAGGTACCTTACGGGCCAATGTGGCAGCCAGCAAACCTCGCGATCGCTACCGTCCTAACAAGTAACCGGGAGCCAGCATCGGTCTAGCAACTGGCAAGCTACCAAGTCACGAACAATACTCGAAGGAATTCCAGCACGTTCCCCATTCAGCCAATTGAAGGTAGCTGCTGGGCTCTTTCTAAAAAATGTTATGTTCCAGGGAAATGATCGCTGCTTCACTTCATACTGCTGTGTGTCAACTTTCTACGACGAAAAAAATAAAGGGTATCCTTTATATTATACTTTCTCAAAGATATACTGATTCTGCCACTTTCATCTCTTTCACTCTTATCTCCATTTTCCTTTGTTCTTCTCTTTTTATCTTATTTTTTTATTTTCTCTCTCCCCCCACCCCTCCTCCCTCTTTCCTCTTGACACTTCTCGCGATATTCTATGCAATTAGGTGAACGCATCAAGGGAGTCTGCTAGCGTTTCACGCCGTCACTCCAGGGCCTTTTTGGGATGGCCACAAGTTAATGCGTTTGCCGGAGTCATTAAGGGCACCTTGATGCTTGGCAAGTTCTGCGAAGATACATTATAACATGGCGTCCTCTCATCATTCTCTCTCTCTCTCTCTCTCTCTCTCTCTCTCTCTCTCTCTCTCTCGCTCCCTCTCTCTCTTTACCGCTGGAATAATTTTAGCAGGAAATCTCGCATCCTTTCGGGATCGCTTGAGGGATCGTACCCAGCTGCCCCCAATCGTTTCTCAAAAGCGATACGGCGGGGATTAGAAAGGCAGGCTCAAGCCCAACCAGGAAGTGGTGGACCTCAGCCCCATTTCTCCTTTACGCCCTCCTGAATATCTTCCCATACACTACCAAGTACTAGTATCGGTTAGCCTACCAACGTTCTTGAGTTGACAGTAGCTCCCTATGAAATTTCATTGGACTCGGCCTCCCTTGAACGACTTCGTGCTCGAGTGACACATGGTGAACGTCACGAAAGCGCAAGATCAGCGCGATCGGGTTAACGGGAGCCTTTATTTTAGCACGGCAGCACATAATGGAGTTCGATAAGCCTGTAAAATATCTGCCGTGCTGATAGTTTTCATAGAAACTATAAATACACCTCCAGCGTATGCCTATCTTGGTTACTCCGTATCTCAGGTATGCAGTCATGGACCGGCAGTGCATTTGGTGAATGATTAGTTACCTGTCAAACGCAACGGAAAAGTTGATTTTACTCTAATTATCTACCTCCTGTAACTCAGTCTTGTACATTTCGCCTCTTATGGGGTTGAGAAACACTGTCAAATGAATTTACGCACAGGGTGCGCGTAACGACGCGTAATAATCCACGTAGCGGTAACAGGGTGCGTATTTATAGGTAGCCGAAGCGCGAGATTACCGCCTGAAACGTTTTTGAAAATAAAAAAAGGATTTTTGTAGTCACGCTGTAAAACCACATCATCGGTCGCTCGGCTGCCTTTGAAACTCGATTTCGTTGGCGCCATTATTCTTGAACGATGCGTGCGTCAAAGGCAAGAGTGCTGTGCTTTCGAGTACATTCTTTAAGCTATCCGAAAGTGCTGCTATTTTCACTACCCTCCATTTATAGAGGAAGAGGAAAATTATTGTGCGTTCGAAAAATTATTAATTTCCGAGCCTCGAAAACATTTAGGAAATTCACTTTAGATTCTACACGTATAACCTGAATGCTACCTCTTCGGTTATCGATCCTCTAGGATATTCTCAAGATCATGCTTGCTTCTGTATTCTCAAGCTTTAAGCCCACACAGTGCACCAACATGCGGCCATGTTTATCCATCAGAGCGAACAGGGAGAACTATGTTCGGCAAAACAAACCGTTTCGAGTGACCTGGACCCTGTGCTAACAGCAGTTCAATTCGTTCTTAGTTAACGGGTCGTTAATCCCTATACCAAACCTCATTATTTCTCCAGTAGCCCTTCAGGTATTGCTAATTAATTTAAATCTCATTAGGACATGCTGGTAAATTAACCAAGCGTTAATCAAGGTTATATAAGGGACCCGGGTTGTAGATATCGTCACGTAAAAAGAAAAAGACAAGAACTGCGTCATGCATGCGGGTCAATCAAAAGAAACAAAAGAGAAGTAACTGATTCTGAAAGGGTTCAAGTACAAGAAGAAATTGAAACTGGAATCTTAAATAACGGAAACCAGTGACTGGTAACGTTGATACGGCACTGCGGTAAAATCCGAGAAATACGGCTCGGAGAATCCGCAATTTTAATCCAGCAACAAATGTAGCTACAGCTTGCTAGGACATGCCGTAGATCCGCGAGAAGCTCAAATTTCGTGGGGGTTGGCTTGCACGTTGCTGGATGGCTGATTCGGAGGTTGGTCGTGAGCTTGCACGGCTAACGGAATTGCTGGAACGGGCGGATCCAGCAAGCACTTCCTTTGTGAAATAGTTTTTTCTGGGTTAAACGAGGCTGTGGCCGAAGGACGGAAAGAAATGTTCCCCGAGAGGGGTGACTGTGTCGCGATGAGCGAGAGAGTCGCGAATTGGGGATATGAGAGTGGGGAAAGGAAGCTGATACAAATAGGGAGAAAAAGAAACGAAGGAAAAACCGATAATTAATTCGGTCACGTCGTGGCCTTCTATTCGATAAAAGCTCTTTCCCTTCCTCCTAATCCTAACAGTGCTTTGTCCTTGACTTTCTCAAGTTCAATTGCATTTTTTTTTCTATTCCAATCCCTACCCTATACTCCACTCGTTCTCTTGTGTCTCCATCAACAATCTTTGCTATCTGACTTTTTCCAAAATGATTAATACTTGTTTCAAGAGATCAAAACTTTGGACCAGTTCTTCTTTACTGCAAAGACACTGATGTCTATAAAAGGAAAGAGAAAAAGAAAAGAATCAGAGGAAAGTATCAATTTACTCAAACTCAAAGATTCGTTTGTTCCCATTGTTGCTTTTTGTTTGAAAGAAAGCTCGTGATTCTTTTTTCTCATTTTCGAGTAAACATTTTTTTTAAACCTAAAACATTACTCTCTTCACAATGAGACGTAGGAGTATATTGACGTAAAAAAAATACAGTTGACGACTTTGTAACGAGTATCCCTTTAATGTTTGCTCTCTTTCATCAAACGACCCACTATCTACTGCTGTCCTAGTGAAACCCTTTTGGTTTAGTTTTCATAGAAGAGAAATCGCAGCATGGAATTTTAGTTTCACGAAGTCATTCAAACTCTGTGATATGGAACTGTGTTAACGTTTACTTTTTCCACAATATTGTCTCTCCGTCGATTTTTCAAATCGTCAGACGTCAAACATGCGTGCAAATGCATGTGGTGGCAACAAAATAGCGATAAGCAGAGAGCAGCTTGTAAACTCGTATATGATTGAAAACTTTTGTAGCAAGCAAAACCAAGTTTTCATCTTTCCACTTTCAGCCACTTATGTACACGTGCATAGGTACTGTTTACTCCATTTGGCATCGATACAAATTTCTAGTCGTTTTACACCTTTTTACCCAGTCGACTGGGGGTAGTACAAACTTTTGCAAAAGTGCAACTTCCTACTTTTATCTCACGTAGGAATTCTTATCCGCGAATTCTGGTATACAAGGGTGGTATTACATAGGAGTACAGACCACCGACCTCTTCGCTCTAGAAAATCGAAGAGCTTTACAGTGCTTATCTTCTCAATCCGTTAGCACGATTCCTAATCGCTCGTTCCGGTGCGATATCGAATTCAAAAAAAAAACCTCTATAATCCGTGGGAGGAGCTGGATTTGCCAACAAATAACATTTTCACGCTGGCTGGCGAGTTGCGATAGGGAAGTAGAAAAAAAAGCTGAATATCCTTCCCTCTTGCCCACCCAAAAAATTTGTACAGGACGTGAACGACTTAATCATTGAAAAAGCACGTGGCTCACTTATTACAGACAATAATACAGTCTTCATTCTTAACGAAAATAAATAAATGCCCAGCAGGAAAATCACCTAAGACGATTAGATTGTCCATGTGGAAACACGTAGCTTCAGCGGCAGGGTGTCGCCTACATTCAATTTATTTCCCACCCGGCGGAAATTAAAATCGATCAATGTCGTATCTCGGTAGATCGTCTGATATTGGTCGGTATGGAGTCACCTATATAAATAATTACGAGTCAAAATTCAATTGCCAGATTATTTGGGTCACACGCGCCATCGCCGATTGCTCATTTATCGTATTTTAGGAGTATAACGATCGAACGACTCGACCGGAAGTCGTTTGGGGGCATCGTTTGCGAATTGCACATTCGATTTTCCTATGGCTTATTCAATAACATCCATATAACTGCACGAGTGCTCGAGACTGCTCGAAACGCTTGCAAATTTCAATTTAGACTGGTAACGATCTTACGTGCCAGTTGGATAAATTGAATTTGACCTGGTCTAAGCGGAAGTTGTCCCGAAATTGCCCAAGAACGACTCGCAGAGAGTCGAATGAACGAAATGACCTTTTAACACTCTTGACTCGTATGAAATGACCCTTGGGATTTACATTTTCCTTTCAAGCCACACACGTGTGTGAGCAAGATTTATCCCGTGAAATTTCATCAGACTTTATCACGCTTCAAGGATCTCCCCTTTTTTCCATCCCCTTTACTCTCTTCCAAGCTCATCTGCTTTACCAGGAGAATTGCCATTCCAGGTTACAATTTCGCATCAAACTTTCCCACAAGTTTCTCGGGCAGATCAAGTCAGAGCTGAGGTCACTGATGGATTTTCAGTTTTTTCATAGTTCGAACCCCCCCGACATCCCTCATAATATTCTTGGTCGTTTAGGGAAAAAAAATCTTCCCTTAGCAGTTCATATTCTATACGTTACCAGTAAATCTAAAAGTTATCTAAATATACTTTCATCTTGTCATATACTACACCAGATATCTTATTCCACAAAGTGCATGGTTCTATTCAGAATAATATAGTCCGTGCCTCTTAAAGGATTTAATAAATATGACCTATGCCAAGGACAAGCTCGTTCAGCGCACCTGTAAAAGCACAGGCTGAACTTTCCCAAGAAAAGTCCGAGTTTACATATGCTTACATACGTATACATACCTACCAACCTAACAGTGCGGAACTTCAAGAAAGTGTACCAAGAGAATAGAGCAAGAGTGCCCTAGGGTGGTTGAAATTCAAAAAGCACCGTCTGCAAACTCGTGGTAAAGCCCACTCTGGAACACACAGCAAAAAGGGGTTGAAAACTGTAAAGTCTGCGGTCACCGAAGAACCACTGCTCATCCCTTACCGCGTAATAGCCAAATAGCAATAAAGCTAAGCCAAGGCATTCGGAACCCCTCCGCCCCTACGTATGGAAAGATGCTTTCGCGAAAGCCTCCATCCTGATCTGGCTTTACGGATTCTGGTTGGGAAGCACTGTTCGTACTTGTGGTTGGTAGGTCTAAAGCTAGGCCGTGGCAAGCAGACCCTGTCAGGATAGGGGAAATTGTTTCATAAATCACTCCTTGCCTTACGTTACGCTACCCCTTGTATATAGCTTCAGGTTGCTTGTCTTCTATCTATACAGGGTGCACCACATGACTCGGATATATCAGCGTCCATATGGAATTAGGACTGAGACCTTGAACTAACCAATCACAAATACACACAAGTATAGTAAAAAATATATGCTATAATTGTTCGCAATAAATAAATATACAGCAAAGAAATATCAGGTAAGAGTCGCGTGAGTATTCGACCCCACGGACGCGTTGCCTTAATGCATTTAGTTATATGGGCGGGGTCAGTTCTCGTGTAATCTTGAACTTTGCCGTAACGGTATTATATTTTATGAGACATGAAGTCCTATAACCTAGTGCCACCTTTCGAGCACTAGATAATATGCATAAACGGATTGTCCCACAAACTTGTAAGGGTTAAGTTTACAGATGGCGCTCGTTACAGGGATCGCAGTTACGTCTTCGTAGCGGCCGATAGTCATATCTATAGATATATATAGACCGAGTGGGATATTCCGAGGGCAATTGGCGGAGAATATCCCGTCATCGAATGGACGTCCGACATCGAGGATTATACGAGGGAATAGTTGTACGGAACACGGGGGGAGGGGAGGGCGGAAGGTAATGGCACGGCAAAGTGGTACGAAAGTTCCTGCCCGGGACGCGGGAGTTTTGAACGTTGAAATTGAAAGTTTGAAAACTACGCGCCTCGGCATCTGAAGCTTGAAAATTCTCGGATGTTTCCGTCCCTAATGACACGTTATACACTTTGGTAGATCGTTCTGCTCACTCGATTAATACGTTCAATAATTAGAATCGGTATGAACTAACCTTTAGGATTAATGAATCGTTAAAGTTGTATTATATATATCTTAGTATTTCTAATATAGAAAAGATCGAAATATCCTTAATACGCGGTATAGTAAAATCTTTTCAAAGTTGCATGCTGCCTTTACTTCCGTGAGATTAAAAAATGAAACCCTATGAATAAAGTCGTTCGGCGTTCTCAAATTGAATACTCAAACCTGGCGACTCGTCGCGACGTAACGTTTCTATTTCTGCATATAAAAAGTTTTAATGGTAATTCAACGCCTATGATATGTGCGTAAGTAAAATTTATTTTATAGGCGCCAACTTTGTATGACTTTAAATGTAGAAGAGTCCCCTGGAAATAACATTTCTACCGGTGGATAAACTATACTTGCCTTACTTCCCTTTTCTTGGCAGTAGCTATAAAATTCCCAAGTTCCTTCCTAATCCCTTGATACTGTCCAGCGTGAAGGCTTTGGCCCATTTTCAACGGACGAATTATCGTCGCACGAGGTTCGCTCGATCGCACGAATTGACCTTCCTAGGGACGGGACGACGAGCTCGCGTCGATCTCCGATATTAAAATTCTTATCGTCATAAAAATGTCGATAGGCATTCTCTAAGAGATCCTCTTAGATTAAGTCTGAAAACGATTACCTATACGACCTATAACTAAATATTTCCACACTCTTTGATATGCCAGTATTAAATTTTCCTTTTTCACTCTTTATAAGCTACCATTCATTACACTCACTCACTTGTAGGAGCATGGTATTTCGATACGTGGCTCACGAATCGTATCGTGTATCATCGTGTATCGTCGTAAACAGTCGTATCCTAAAGCTATTTTAGTACACGTGTAGTCCGATAACGTTTCTCTCTCTTATGTACCAACCATTCACTATACCTAATACTATACGAGCATAACGGATCATTCATGAAAGTTTCACGTGTTCAAAAGCCCCACGATTAATTCAGTTTGGTCTTTAAATAATTCAAGGCTAATATAATATTTAATAGAACCTAATAATACAACACGCAGCATACATCGATAAGTCATTATATTTTCAGTATAATTTCAAATTTTCTTCTCATTACATAAATCATTCAACAGTTTTGCCCATGGGATATACTACAGAAACTAGCTCGATTCATCTTCGTACCCTCCTGACCAAAATGGACGTGCAACTAATGGTCCACGGTATATATCTTTAATATATTTGATATTTCTTACGACTCTACGTACGATCGACCCTACGATCAGACATATAGCGCGTCCGTATTTCAAAAAGTCACTGACTTCTATCAAGGTGCACTGTTCTATGCACGAGGAGGAGGTACTAAGCCAATTTATATTCATTGGACTGACGGTAACTCCGGATCAAATAAGTTTCTAAAGTCTCTCGATTATTCCCAGATGTTGTGAGTTCCCTTTGGGTTGCGCAACGAGACGTCCCCGAATAATTACACGCGCGCCCATTCACGTGCACGACACATTCCAGGAGGGATTCGACTGCGCGAGCCAGACAGATGGACGTCTAGCGAGGTTCAAAGCGCTATCGAATACCAGGACCTCAGGAGACTGTAAATGAAATGGTCGATGACAATTTTACCAGTAAATCAGATTTTTTATCCCGTATAAATTCCATCTTTATATTTAGATTACCTAGAATCACTCGCGCTAGGTAGCATTGGAGAAATAATGATTGCAGGTCAATTTTAAGTATGAAAAAAATCAAGTCTTGTAAGTACACGTTTAATTTCGTCTGAACTGACTTTCATATGTCTGCAATTCATTTGTACGGAGAATACAAGCAGGGCCTGCACTCTAATACCTTTCCTACAGGGCCTGCGTAGTATACGCGAAAGCAATCTATATTTCGTTGTCAGTGCGAGTGCAGTGTAGTCGGGCTATGATACGTTTAAGTGCGCTTCCGTTAGCGGAGCAGCTCAGCCAGACGCAAATCCTTGTGTGGAGAGAAGGACGTCTGTAAGAAGAGTGAGGACGAAGGAAGCGAGTAAAATAACCTATTAAGGTGGGGATACGGAATAATAATGTGTTGGCATTTTTCCTTAACCATCTATGTATCCACATATCTATCCAGCCGCCTGCTTATTTCTCAGGGTGTGAGGAGGCACGCAGTAGGGGTAAGGGTTCCTCGTGGTGTAGAAGAGTTAGATGGAGGGCTTCTCTAACACGCAGTTCACTACTACAAGACAGACTTTGGTATTGGTGGGTCGATCGGTATCTGGGTCGCGGGTTTTGGCAGTAGACCCATCCCTTACCATTCTCAACCCTCTACCCCCAGGACCTGCCTCCGTACCAATGCCACGATCATCCTAGTACTCCCGCACTTTGCATATACAGTTACGCACACTCATACTTTTTGTAAGTCCGATTTCGCACGAAGGTCTTCGTCTCGGGAGACGCAGAGATTCGGTGAAGTAGAGGACGCTGGGATTGCGGATAAAAAATCTTACCCCCATTATACCGCTGGGAATATAAATGAATTTGGATATCCTTTGAATCGTAAAGCCACACCTGCAACTGACTGCAGGTTATAATTCATCCCGGCAAGTGTCAGTCATGAATTTCCAAGCACAGATGGTCAGCTTATTTTTTTCGCGTATACACATAGCGAATTGTCAACGCGAGACAGGCGCAATTTTATAATACCTCTATTAAGGCCCAATTTAATCCGATTATCAGGCGACCTTAATCTAGGGAAATACGTAGTGGGAATAGACGCGACAACAATTTTTACGATCAGAATTCGTGCGCGACGCTTTCGAATATACGTATGTAGCTCGCTTCACTACGTCAGGCATTTTAAAAAGATCACAGCTGCATAGGATATAATTCAACCCGGGAATAGTCGCGCGACTTTGTTCCCCATTTGAAAAGCATTGAGTTCGGGTATCTGAGAGACCCCACGTGTCGGCTACGGGATTAACGAATATGAATTTTCTACAGCGTGCATTATCGTTCGTTGTGTAGACACCTTACGATTTGGTCGTTACAAAACGTCATTCACCATCATTTAATCTGAATAGCCTCTAAAATGAAATTTTATAAGAGACAGCTGCGCGAAATCATTACCATCCGTTATGAAGAAACTTCCTTTCTGACTGCTGGTATTTTTTTATATATTTTTTTATTCATCTAAGTTCTCTCTCCCGCGTACTCCTCTCCTCCGCTTACCGTATTTCATCATGGTCGTCATCCCCCACGTTTTTATTAATTTCATTCCAGCGCGTGTCGGCGCAACGGGACGCTATCCCCCATCCGCGTGGGTGTCAACACGTGTTTTCTTTTGTACACTTCGCTCGCATGCCTTCTTTTGTATTTACGTTGGGAAATGTAGGCCGGGTTTGTCGCCCATTGTAAAGCGGTGCAGTTATCTTACGGTCTCATCTTCGGTTTCCTTACGAGATAAATGATCGACAATTTTATATAGCTATATATATACACCGCCCAACAGTTTCTATAACCAGCAGCATAGCTTAAACCGCCTTTTCTCAGCAGTCACTTTCTAAACCGTCTACGTTCGCCTATTTCGATTTTATTCTTCTTTTTGTGTGCCGTCCAACGCATCGCCGAACCGTTTTTAATTAAATTAGTCTAAGGTGCGACCTTTAGCCGAAATTGAGATGCCGAATTAACGGTCAACTATTAGATCCCAAGAAGTTGGTATACCTACCTGGTAGAGGCGTGGAACATCATCGAAAAGTAATGGGATTGGTTTTGGTCCAGGTAATTGCTATGTCAAGAACATGGTGCTATTTCGAAAGAAATATATAAACGGTACCTATGTGTATACGTGTATATATATATATATATATATATACTATATGGAAGGATAGAAGTTATAATAAAAAAAATCCATATCTCATATACCTGAGGTCAGCGATCCCCTGAAATTTTGGAATCCCGTTCAATCCCAGAAGCTGTCATTTAAAACAACGTGAAACGGCTGACTTTAAACATTTAACTGCCCCGCGATACATAAGCCTTTTGTGTCGTCCTCGAATCCATATCTGAAAGTACGAAACGTCCTTTTCGTTCGAGGGATGATTTTTCAACCCTCCCAAACAATTTTAACAATTTTAACAACAGCCTGCTCTTTTATTTCTGCTCGACAGGCTCTTGCTGATACCTAAGGATATTAGGCACGAGAGATCCGTAAACGGGCAACGCCATATTGTCCTGTTTAAACTTTAAATAAGCTAGCAAAAATCGTCTGAATCATCTAACTATTTCTAGTCGCATGTACTTTGGCTAAAGCGCAAGACCGTGTGTCGTCGGTCTATCGAATGTTGTCGAATTTCAAATTCGTGTTTTGAAAAGTCCCCTTAAATTTTACGAACGCTCTGTGAAAACAGCAGCTGGCATTTTTCTCGCGTCTGAGAAGACTCAACGAAGTGGACGCGTCCATTTCGTATTTAGCAAACGATTGGCAAATGTCACTGTCCCTTAAAACGATTTTGCGTCAGCAGCATTCTCAGGAATATATTGTAGGTTGTTATGTCAGGCGCAAGTACCGATGCTCAAGAAGACTTATGCGTCGTTAGACGATGCAGCTCAGATTAGTGAGATTACACGGAGAGCCCTTAAACCTCACCCTCTCTGATTAGTCGATTACCTATACCGATCGTCTCTATACTTCGCTGTTTATCTTCGACTGGCTTCTTCCAACCTCTATTATTTGCACCACTAGACCACGTTGGTAGTAAGTCCGTGCATTACTAAAACCGTACGTACTGAAACAGCTTCGTAATCCTATACGCAGTATACTCCAGATAAACTCTCGAACGCGTCTACCTGATTTCCATTATAAAAATTATCGCAGTGTTTATCAAAAAATAAAAATAAAGGTGATTCACATGCCGCTGCATTTTATACGACCCATCAATTTCGCTGCTGGTTTTTACGGGATATAAGGCAATTTCCCCGTTTCTTATCTGGCAGAAGCTCTCACAATCAGTCAAATATCCTCCTAGTCCTTCTCGCATCATACAAACATCTCAACGGCGGAAGTCACTGGAACGCTCGAATTCAACCTGAAACTTTCATCGGATCGCGCGATTCGTAAAAAAAGTCAGAGGCAGGATCAAGCGTAAAAAAAAAGATAAAATGAAGATAATTAATACAATACATAAATTTAATACTGATTTAAAAAATCTGCAATGTACACTCTGTGTCGACCGAAAATTCGAGGCTCATTCTTCTTCCTTTCAAAGCTTTTGTTTAACCTGTCAGACAGTTGAATTGGACCATGATAAGGATTATTTCCACAAACCGCAGAAAAAGTGTACAGTGCCATATACAGGTCGCATTCCGTTCACATTTCACGTAGGGCAACGTAGCTATAGGTGGCCGACAAAACAGAGAAATAGAGTTCAGAATCGATGACGAGCTTTTGACATTCTCGCCTATGTTATCCTTCGAGGAGTTCAGTGAGTTCAGAGTTCAGCCAGTTCCCCTTTAACTCCTTAGGTTGGGTGGTCGGTTGTAGGTAGTAAGGTACGTACGAAGACTACAGGATGGGACAGCATACCCTGTTCGAACCTCGACACGGTCGATATCTACTAGGTAGGTAGGTACTGCTCTGGGAACTTGTCCGCGCTGGGTCTTATCTATTATGCTCATGCTCTACTCGCTTCAGACAATAACTGTACCGGGTATCGAGAGATTTTAAAGTTCACTTACTTATTTGCCACAGACTTATACGAACAGCCTAATGCTTTACTGTTGTTATCGATGAAATTTAAATTATCGGATACACATATGTGAAATTGACGTTATGGACGTTTATGGAAAATACATTATTTCAATTGATCTATTATATTTATACTTACGTAATATTTGTGGTGCAGGGACATTTCATCGCTTGCGGGATTCCCCCTTCTGTATGGAATTCTTGTAAACTGTTGTTGACTTTTCAATAGATTTTTATGAAAGAATCGTCTATATAGTCTGTCTTGTCTGTTATGCTCGTTCAGATTAATAATATGAATTCTGATATGATTTTTAATTATTTTTATGTTTTTATTGTTTTTTTAATTGTTTTCTCTTTTGATTAAATATTTTTTCGTTTGCTTTCCAATTTTCTTAGATAATTTCTCTAGAGCGAGTTAGCCTAGTCTTGAAGTACCGATGCCTCTTGGTATGTAAACAGCGAGACTGTCACACTTGTATCGCCTTTTGAAACGCATCTCAGCCTCTCACGATCAATAAGATTATAAATTATAGTCGCTTAATTTCCTTAGGTATCAACGTTATTGTCGTTTTTCGATTTATTGTCGTGAATTAATATTCTCTAAAGTTTCACAGCATTGTCGCTTTTCGTTTTTCTCTCATCCTTCGACCCAGTTCCTTGTGCAATGCTAAAAATTGTATCACTTCCCTCGGGAAACGAATCGATTCGAGCCGATCAAAATCGCGCGAATCCGAAATATTCTTCGGAATAATTTTCGCCAGTCTCAATATTCCTCTGCCAATTTTATTTATATCTTTCATTCGCATCCTTTCCTTTTCTTCCTTCCTTGCCGGTAACGAATACATGAAAGACTTATCCGTACCACTTAACGATTCATTTCTTCAGAAATAAGCACCCGTCGAAATACCCTTTTTGGGAATTTCAAAATTCCCAAGAGCCGATGAAAGAAATTTTCGCTGTCTCATGAAAACGACAATTTCTTATCCCGGTGCGTTACGGTGCGTGAAATCCGCAAGTTTATCGTGCAATCGATATTTCCTTCAAACCACCGTAACCCCTATATCCCCTGTCCCATTTTCCGATTTTATCATGCCCTTTTCTTCTTCGTAGATGCGCCAAACCGATTCTTCTCCCACACGTTCCACTCAGTTGGTCGCCCTCGTTCTGCAAAATGTTCGGCGCTCCTTCATTTCGCATTATTCTCAGACAATTATTTAGACGCTTTACAAGCTTCTCATTGCTGCGCCACTTTTCTCTCCAATCGTAATCTTCGCTAAAGTCCACGACGAGGATAGTTAACGCACACGAAACGTCAGTTTTACGGTCCTGAAGCTTTTAGTCGAGCTGGTTGCCAAGCCTGCAAACTGTCTTGATCCATTAGCATTTCGAGGATGGGCAGTCATTTTCCAGTATCGCTGTAAATGCAAAAATTCCCATCAGCTTGGTAACGATGCCAGCGCTCATCACGACTAACGTTACAAAACTGCCGGAAAAGTTAATGTTATCATTAAAAAATATTAGAAAAATCTTTAAAGACCTTTTATCATTAAAAAATATTAGAAAAATCTTTAAAGACCATACAAATGATACTCTCATGTCTCTGACAGAGCCTGAATCTCTTTAAAAGGAAAATAAGAAAACTCATCGTACTCAAAACGAACAACTTATTGTATCACCTGAAATCCCCGAAGCGACCACCAGGAGTGCAAAACCTGGTTATTACCTATAATACTAAGTACGAAAAAGTTTTGGCAACTTCAAATTGCCATAAAGCATTATGGTTTTCGATAATATTTTTGTAATATGCACAGTATATATCTGCAAGGCGCAACAACTGAGGTTCGTTCTTCAAAAATCAATTATTTTTTGTTTACGACAATTACCAGGTAGAGCACGTTCTTATCTCCCGCAAGGATGACACCACCGTACAAGTAATACTCATGAAACGGCACGTCGCGGATTCGCGTAAATATTGAGAAAAAAATTGAAAAAAATTAATTTCAGACGCAAATGAATTTCTCGCGAGTGCGAATGCACTTTGCGCATTGTATTTGCACCCTTTCAATCGTGGGACAGTTCTCTCGTTATCGGAAGATGCTGCAGCGGATGCATTTGTCCCGGAGTGTCGCTATGCGATGAAAAGGTCGATGAGATCTACACTCTGTGTCACTATATAGTATATGTATATACATTCGTGTATATAAGTATACCATATACTATATTATATATATTTCAAACTGTCCTACTGGTAATTATTTTCCGACGTTGCCACCCATAAAACTTGGTCTATGTCAGCGGGTCTCACTCTTTTTTCCTCAACCGAATGACACTCTTCCCCAGGGAATTAAAAATCCGTATAACCCTTGTCACACGGGGTGGCACGACGGGTTGCTGAAGCATTACGATTTGTTTTCTTTCCGGGTAAGAATAGTCTTCCCACGAGGCAACAAAAAAGAGGCATCGTTCCCAACGTTATTGTTTGGGAGAAAAACTGCTGGAGTTGCGTCTCGCGATATTCAACCTCGAACTATGAAAAGTCATGTCTTCTGGCGATTCTTCGTTTAGAGTCACTATTGAGATACAACGAGACAGCAATATACATATATACATGTACTGAAAAAGTTGAGGTGGCACGACGTCATAAGGTATCTTAAAAAAACTTTTTTCAAGTCCACGAGGAAATTCACCTAATTCATTTTTCCAACAAGCCAAAGGAAGAATTTTTTTGCTTAATATACGAAACGCCTATACTATCGAAATACTGCGCAGAGGATGTCAAGTTTGTTCACAGTGACGTAAAAAATAGATCCGCCCGATAGCCCATGTACGCGTAACAGATTCTCATAGAAAAAGAAGTCCGCTCTTACGAAATTGTTGAACGACCCAAGAAAATATGACTGGTCATAAACATGTAGCGTTACGCGTGTAAACACATGCGCTCCTTGTGTCACGTGCGTGATGAACGCGACACTGGGTATAGAGATCTGGGTAGATGCAATCTGGAACACACGTATCTGAGACTTTCGTAAGAGTTCGTTGAATAAAGAAATCCCGTAGAACGGTTGGATGCCGCACCACGAGATCATTGTAAATTTTCGCATTCGTCACTCGCTCGAATACGTTTCGATTTTGAAATGAAAAATTCCAGGATGACTTGCAACGGAGCGACGGTTTCGTTAAAATATTTTCATTTTTATTCGATCCCTCGTCATAAATTTCTCTGATTGTCCAGCCAATAAATCGTCATTAGTACAAACTTATCAAAGCTTATTACCCTTCGTTAAACGTCTTACTGAATATCCAAAGGAGCGACCCACGCTATAAGCCTTCAGATTCTCTCGAATCGTCGTCAAAGTGAAAACCAGATGAATCCTCGTATATAGCATTAGCGCGAGGAAAATCGGTCGATTTCATGAAAACGCCTCGGCATATATATTAATTTACCAATATGGCGTACTATAATCAAAGGAATACTTTGATCGCATGAAATTCACGCCTACGCGGTCACGTCGCGAGCTTCGACACGCGCCTTGAATTACGCACTGCGTATTATTGCCCATTGTTCTTCTCACGAATCGCACGAATAATCGTGTCGTATTAACTGCGATTTACGAGCGACTATACATACGCACTGCACATTGTTATTATTCGTCAGATTGCTGTACGCAAACTGCAGTTTCTTATTGTCACCATGAACTCACGAGAAAGCACGTTTATTAATATCGCCCGTTACACCGACCATTTTCACGCTTCACTCGTTCGCCGATTTAATATCGGTACGTTTACTCGGAGATATTTGTAAGCGAATAATTTCAGGGGGTTGTAATTTTTATATCATTTTTTACACCCTTCGTCCTGATACACGTGATCGGTCACGCGTGAACTCGATGCGTCGACTTTTCAATTCCCGCACTTATATACAGAAACAACCACTAATCCAGGTAGATTTTTCAAATTCACGAAAAACTATGCGGACTATACTAAATGGAGTGCCCTGTGGAAGGAAACCTCGAGTGTCCTGTAATTCGAGGGATCAAAGTTCTTCGCGCTCGTGGGGTCCAGCACAGGTAACAACCCCCACGCTGAATCGCGGGCAACTGAACTGCCCCAATGCTCCGGCGTTTGCGGGTAATGCGCGACCCCCTGCGCAAAACTACCCTCACACTGGTGCACGGCCCCACAAGGCTTTAGGCCGCACGTGCGACGAGGAACGAGCGATCGTTCGAGCCGCTAGGCTGAGAGATGGAAGCGCAGAGGGTGGCTGCTGCCTACGTTCATATATATATGTGTGTATATATATATATATATATATATTGTTGGATTTGGTTGCACGGGGGCATGAGAAGGGTAGGGATGTACGGCTGCGGACACCGGCTTACCCTAGGTTAGTTAGAGGAGATTATGCGCGAGGGATGGATGAGAAAAAAGGAATGCGAATAAATTTTAATTAAAGCGTTATTGCGTAATGACGCTGCGGGATTCATTGAGCTGACTGTAAGTTCTTATCTTGGCAGTCCTTCGAAAATGGCTAGGAAGGCTTGGAATTTCAGAACAATCTGCTATTATTTCAATAAAAAATTCATTTGAAATCGCGGACTCTCTTCGTATCGCGTGAATCGCGGCCTAAAGTGGATCTCTAGAACGCGACAGATGCGGGATTGTGTATGTACCAGCGTTTTATTTCTTTCTACTTTTCTCCGTTCTTTCGATTTTCTTTTCTCAGCTTTCACTCAAACTTCATACAGGGATGAAATCGTTATCGCTAATTGGAAATCGTTAAAGATCCCGACAGCAAAAACGAGGCAGACGTCACCCGGTTGAAGCTCGTCGATTTTAACGATGCAAACTTTCGAGTAGGACTCTCTTGTGCTCTGTAGGTACGTCACTTTAAAGGGTCTATCTCATAGCACAACAATGGCTACACTGAAACCACCCTTTGCAATAAAGAGCTCCTGTACACACGGCCTCTTTTGAAAGTGCCTTCTTTGATTCTGTAGCCCCAAACTATTTCTGCTCGTTCGCACAGCCCCCCCTCGTGAATAAGATATAAATTGCCTAACAATCAAATCTCATTTTCAGCCCCATGTGGACGTTTTATGATTAGTTCCAGGGGCGGGATTTTGGAATGCATCAGGTACGAATAATGGAAAGGGAGAATCGCGATACAATGCCTTTAGCTCGAGTGAGATAGTTTACGTCAGACTAGGGGTGGTTTTTGTGGCTTTTAACAGTTGTATTTTTTCTACCCCTCTTTCCCCTGCCTAGAAACATCCCTTCCTTTCCAAGTATTTATATATCTACCCCGTCCACTTTGTATAGAACCAAGCAATTTGGTGCGCTACGTGATTCGGGTAGTTTTCAACAATTTTGCCAAATCGTTCGCGACCCTCACAGATTTTCGATAGCATCTCAGTCCGACAAAACTTACCGAATAGAGTCTGATGGTTAACCTCAAATTCCAAGTAAATTGCATAACCTCATTATTACATAGAAGATCCTCATGATTCCCCAGGAAACCAACCTAAAATTGGCACCGGCTAATTTTCAGGCCAGAACCATCCTCGTATATGGCTGAGAATAAATTGCAGAAGAAGAAGGAACGAAAATGAACTGTTTCGGGTCTGAGGACTTTAGCAAACGTTTCCAGCCGTTTGGCACGGATGCAAATTGTTTCGCGTGTCTGCTGATTCCTCTTCTCTCCTTTTTACTCGGTCCTATTCTAAATAGTAAGATAGCGGGTTTATAAACTCCCAGAGTGGATCGTTGGTCGGCGCGGCAGCTGGAACTTTTAATAAAGCGATCGCAAATCTCACCGAATGGGAAAGGAACCTCTCGGAGGCGAACCTTGCGTCCTCCTACAATATTATTACGCCGCGCCAAGTTATTCTTGCAAATAGTTTTCGAACTATCGGTTATTGAAAATAATAATGTCAACGACTGACTATTGTCAACCACGGGAATTATTTTATTCTCTGGATGTCAGCGTCTGCCAATTCTTTAAAAGGTCATAGCTACCTCCGACCCCGTATCCTTCCTGACTTAATTTATTCTCATCCAATTAATTTCTGACCATTCATGATTTTTCGTATGAATGAACGCTAGTTCAACCCCCCCCCCATCACCGAGGCAGACCATATTGTGGATCCATCAATTCCATTTAAAAAAAAATTGTCGATGCTACATTTTTGTTCGCCCCTTTTTTGCTATTTTTTTCCTATCCATACAAATGGTATTGTGCAATTCCCTTTATTATCGCTGTGAATCATACTGTCGAATAAAAAATCGTTTTTGTCTTCATTCAATCTTCTTTCTACGCTACGAGATACCGTGGCAGCTGAAGAAGAATTTTGAATTTATAATTCATACTCTCCGATATATACTTATGGCTAACTTATTTTTATCTCATTCTCAGTAATGACTGTTATACAAAATGTTCTGTGGATAGTTTTTTAAGTTTGATCAAATCAATTCCTTTGGTTCTCCTAGAAAAATCTTACTAAGTCCTCAGTCGACTCGGGTCACACCCGTGACTAGGCTGATAAGTAGCTACCGTTACTCTATCAAGTAACGGATCACCGCCGCTCCTTATCCAAAAGATGAGTATCGGTGTTTTCATAGTACGTATACAGTACACATGTAAACACCCTGCTAAAAACATTGTACCCTCCATGACCGTCGTCAGGGTTAATACGAGAAAGCAAATAAGACCTCATAGAAGACAGGCGAAGAGAGTGCAACGCTATTAGCATGGTTAAAAATAAAATGCAATCAGACACGTTTCCCAGAAGCAAAACACATTCCCGGACTCTCGTGAAATTCCCCCGATACACCAAAGTCCACATGGAATCGCTATTCCTAAAAAGAAAAGGAATTCCACTGGATCTTTAAATAGTGCAAAAATTATAAGAAAAATCACAGCATCCAGCAACATTGTTTTCTTAATAAATCCTATATACGGGTAGAGTCCCAAAAGTCATTTTCACTCAGGAGGAAACTGTATTTTTAGATAGGCACTGCAGGTTCCACGATAACGTACATCGAACTAGATAAATCGAGCGCAACCCTAAAAGGCAAGCGGGTGACCCCCCGTTTTCCCGAACGATTTCCCCGTCTTAACGAGTTACCGATGACGTCCCCAACGAAATTACTCGAGATCCACCATTCCCTTCTATCTATCACATTTTCCTGGACGAAGAGCCAGTATAGATACTAGATACTCCTCTGTACTCTCTTTCGCCCTGGTATATCCGATAATACAGGAACACCCGGTACAGCGAGATAAACGGGCGAGCAATCTCGTAGGCGCAATCGCTCAATGAGAGTAATTAATGGTTTAACGTGCCTCGCGCCTCGTAATGATAAAATACAGCGTAGGTTACCAAGTGCTGTGACAATATATTTCACACCTGCGTTTATCTCAGGATCCGCGACTGTCACGCGTTCGGAGATACTTTGACCATAAGTCAGAGAAACACGAAGAATAAAAGGTTCGTTAAGGTATGCCTCATAAATATGACAGTGCCGTAACTGCAATTACATCTGTGCATCATTCGGAAATACGTGCTCCGGGATGTAATCTGCAACTGTCGTAATGTTGAAGTGCATCTGTATAAGCTGCAGCAGGTTTTGAGCTATGGTAGGAGGTAGAATTTGGACGGTCAAAGAAATGACCTCACGCCAAAGAAAGCCATCGTTCATCATTCGAAACGAAGCCCCGAAGGGATTGGGCCAGGAAGAATTAACATTCGTTAATGCACTGCAGCCACATCGGGCACTGCGCGCACGTAACTTCGTTCATTCAAGTCTATAGACACAACGCGTGTACATAGCTACGTTTCAATTTACTGCATCCTAGCCCGCGGCAGAGATTCCACGGTCCGCGCGCCACGAGAATGCACGGTATGACGAGTATCTAATTTTTTATTTCTTATTATATTAGCAGCATTATATCTACTTTTTTCGTTTACAATCGTACGAGCACGTGTGGAACAATCTGTGTAACAAACTTGCACCGTACGAAACAGCACTTGATATACGATTATACTAATGGTATTTAAATGTACACAGATTTCCCGCTCGTTTGTGCCCACACGCACTTGTATCTCTTATCTCTTAAGATCCCTCAAATGATTACTTACGTACAACGATCTTGCCGTTCGTATAAAAAAATGTGTATGTACAAGACAACAACCTGGAATGGCATCGCTTGATGACCTGCAGGTTTACTGTATTCGGGTCTTATGCATACGTATCGTTATAGGTTGTATTGTTGCACAGCCCTGATTCCACGTGTAATTGCCTACTCGGAAGATAGAGAGAGAGAGAGAGAGAGAGAGAGAGAGAGAGAGAGAGAGAGAGAGAGAGAGAGAGAGAGAGAGAGAGAGA